>CAJNIZ010028779.1:171250-196757 GCA_905231905.1 Symbiodinium pilosum | reverse complement strand
GCACGCCAACCGCCGGACCCAACATGCGGCCGAAACTGCTAGGCCCGACGACATAACATTCATACTCTTACGCGGGTAGCAACAGCAGTAGCTTTTACCATTGCATTTACGATATCGGCCCCGAACCAAATTGCTTATGCTTATGCACTTTTTCTGTGCCTGATTTGGGTAAACCTCAGGTGCCCCTGATCTCCTTTCCTCTTTGATCGAAACTGTTGAATAAGGAATGGCAGACCTGCAAAGGCCCTGATCTCTTTTCTCAGGACTTTTGAAGCAAGAAGTCGTGCTTATGAAGAACTATAAGGACTGTTGAGCAATCACTTTGCCCATACCTCCTTGCATGGCTTCAATGCATACTGCACTCTAGAATATTGCTGCGCTCAAGGAAACACTGCCGACCACCGAAACGGCGGGCCAAACAACAAATACAAAGCTAGTTGGCGTTGGCCGTACCAATAGTTAGCGAGCATACGCGATGTCTTTCTCTCTCTCTCTCTCTCTCTATAAATAAATATATATATATATATGTATATGTATAGCGACCCTACCATCCTCCTCGATAATGATGTCTCTGTTCCCTGAGCCTTCCCCACAAACGCATGAAAGGACTTCCTTCAATGTTGCATAAACCCTGGACCTGTGCACCAGGCGTCTCTCATAGCGATACAGTTCAGGGTTGGAAGTTCAGTCCAAATGCTTGGCCCGCTAAACTGCTAAACTCTGAATTCCGTGCTGTAAATCCTAAATTCCCACCTGAAAATCCTATATCACAAGCCCATATCAGCCAGCCACGCAGGCATTTTCCAAATGGGTCCCATTCTGCCCGAAAAGATTACAGCCGTTTTGCTACGAAGCCCCCTTAAACGTTCACTCGAACCATCTCTCGCCTTCTTCCTCCTCTTTGACCATCGGGGCTGCGGCTTCCGCTGCCTCCCAGCTCTCCAAAGTCATTGGGACATCATATTTAGGCTCAGGAATGTAGGTGCAGGCTTTGAGGCGCGCGGTCTAGGCTTGGGGGCCTCACCGCGCAGGTCAATGTTTTCAGGCTTTGCCCAAAATTACTGGTTAGAATTAACCCTCCCAAGAAGCGAAGTCACCAGAAGGGCCTCGCAACAGAGAGAACACTCAACTCTGTCCACCTTGTGGGCTAAGGGCTTTTCGATTTTGAAGTCTATAGACTCAAAACTCTGATTCTCATGTCGCGAAAATCAACAAGCCTAGAATTCAACCATTGCATTGCCTTTTGCGAGGTGCTTGCCATGATAAGTCGTCATTCCGGACAGGGTGCTCCGTTGCTCTGTTGAGTCTTTTGAAGTTCTGTACTTCCCCGGATCTAGCTAGGTTGCCAACAGTGGTGCAGACTAGCTACCATGCAGAGTGGCATGAGAATTGAGGAGCACTCAAAACTGTGAGGAGATCATAGGTTACTCACTAAGTAACGCAGAAACAGGCTTGAAATACTTTTGGAAATCCTTGAGGCACCAACAGCGTCACAACCTCATAACGCTTCCAGCCAAGAAATGCTAAACATCTTTATCCACTAGCAGCCGCTGCAAAGCAGTGTCTTAAACCTTTAAACCTTTGTAAACATCCAATAGACCTACATCAACAAATCCTAGGACATACTTTCCCGGTATGCGGTCCTGTACAGACACCCTTTTTATCCTTACCAGCACCCATGCCCTTGACCCTCATTCCTGAATCCTGTCTGGGGAAAATAAAGGCTCCGTGTTGGATAGGTCAGAACACCATTTTTGGTGCCTCGCCCAACTCCTCTTCTGGTGGAACATCGAAGGCGGCAGTCTGAGAAGTGAGAGACCCAGGCTGTATAGATACCAAGTGCAAAAAGGATTAGGCTCCCGTAGTAGTCAGGGTTTGGGGCTTCAGGCTAAGGTGGTTCCAGGGACTGAAGTATAGGATTTCTACAAAGGCTTGTAGGAATTTTCAGATAGCCTTCGTAGTTCTGTTTTGTTCCATGCGATGTTTCTGATATCTTCACACAGGGACTCGCGAGGGTTTTTCCGGGGCTTACCTATAGGGGTAGACAGGGAGACTGTGGAGAGGCGGCAGGTTTGGCTGATTTCATTGGCTAAGGAGCAGAAACATGTTTACCACTTCCCCGGGGTATGACTTCTCAGTAAGTCCCATCAGGCAGCCCTGCTTTGCCTACCTCATCCTGCTTAGCATCATGTCATAGTTCTAACCTGTTAATCCTAATGCCTTAAACTGACAGGAAGAAGCCCACAGGGAGGGTTGGTGATTTGTAAGCGGGTTTTGAATGGGATTGAAAGGCTTCGGATGATTGGTAAAGGATTCATCAGGTTTTCCTAGATTCCATGCACTTTCTTAGAGTATTCTTGCAGATGTATGAGGAGTTCCGTAAGACATCGCAGCAGTGTTATCGGCTCAGGCAAGCCAGTACGAATGGGTATCTCCGAAGACGTGAATTTCTCCCACATGCCTTGAACGCGGCCCTTCCAGGTATTCAAGTCTCGTGGTAGAAGTATCGGAGTGATGTGCAACAAGCCTTGCTATAAAATTCGCACCCAAGCCAAAACTACGCCTTCATCAAGAGACAAAGTTCCCAAGCAGCACTTTCAGGTCTCGCGAACCCTGAACCGTGGACCCCATGTATCACTAGAACACCTTCGCAAGAAACGGACCTGAAACCTTGGATACTACATAGCCACTCGAACCCGTTGGAAAGCTTTAAGAGCATGGGTGTGCTGCCTTTGGAACTGTGCCCCTCCCCCAAACTCACATGAAACCTCTTACGATAGTTTGTTGCTATCTTATGGCAAGGAGGCTGTGGAGAAGCAGGACCTGCCTCAAAACCAACACCTAAAACCTATACGCCCTAGAAACAATAGTATATTATAGGATCTACAAAGTTGGGGCTTTTTCCGAAACCTATGCATTGACGTATTTTTCTAGACCATCAACTTCCGAGCACGTCCACCTAACCCTGCAACCCTGGGCTTCCCACAGCAGCAGCGGCAGCTTCGAAGAGTGGCGCCTGCCGTCGCTTTCGCAAGTAAGGCTTAGGTCAGGAAGTAGGACCTAGGGAATTTTTAGCTTGGGATTTAGGGATTCAGCTTTAGGGCTTAGGGCGTAGGGTTGAGGGATTAAGGCTGGGAGTTTCGGGCAGAGGATTCGGGGTCCAGAGCTTGGGATTGAGAGCTTGAGCGATTGATTAACAAAACATGTTGATAAGGAGGCCTAAGGACTAGGGAAATATGGTGGGGGGGAATGGGATTGAGAGCTTGGGCGATTGATTATGCTGCTTTTAAACTATTCAGTCTGCACCTCAAAACAACACGAGGACGTACAGGCGCGTGGGGGGCAGAATGCTTTCAGAAAGGGCTTCTGCGGGCTTTGGTAGGCTGTCGGCAGTAACAGCGGCCATTTTACTTCCGAAGCTCCAAGTGTCAGCAAATAAAAACCACTGAAGTGAGTCTACTCTACCCAATTTGTCATCCTAGCCGCCTCAAATCGAAACTAGCCGAAGTGAAAAAACAAAAGACATTGAGGAGAGATTTGCATGGCCGGATAGTTTTCTTGGCAAGCAGTCAACACAAGGGGCCTTCTCGGACGTACAAAGAGGAAGGAGCAGACATACATAAGCGAGACCGACAAATCGAAAGACAACGTAAACATCAGGATCCGAAATGCAGGTTTTAGGGTTCTGTAGAATCACGCCATTGAGGAACTTAGGAGATCTTACATCTGCAATAGAGGGGCCTCATTTTAGAGGTTTTTGGGCTCCGCATGACCCAGGCTCTACAAAGCTTCAGCTTGGAATCTGCAAACTTGAAGCAATGGCAGCACACAACGTTCTCAAGACCCTATACCCAGATAGCAGCAATTTTGTGCTTAAGGTTACGTATCTCCAGTGCTGCATGACTTCTTCCAGGCGCGGACATAGATAGAGACCACAACGACTAAATCAGCAATTCTTATACCTTGCGGCTGGAAATCCTGAACCCTCTACCATGCAGCCCGAAGATGCCTCCCGGAAGAACCCATGATTGAGAAGCCGAACTGTTGAAAATACTTCGCCAGCTGGCCTCGTCCTCCTCATGAAGCTCCATTTGCTCGGCAACCATCTGATTCAGAGGATTTCGGTCAAGGACAGCTCATCAGTAGTTCCAAGCTCGAAGACCAAAACCTTAAGCACTTTATGCATCCGCACATAACCCTTACATCTGTGGACTGTGAACACCAAGTCTGTCCAAAGCCCACGAAACAAAGTCCATTCTCTCTCTTGGTTTAGTCTATTTTTGTCAAGGTTGTGCACCTGTTGCAGGTGCACACTGACGCTTTAATGGATGGAGGGGCAGTTACCACTGCCTCGTATGAAACTTTGACCCTTATGCGGATCCCTGAACCCCACATCTCCCACCCCTTGAATCACCCCAGTCCGAGCCTCCTCCTCCGGCTCCGCCTCCTCGAGTTCCTTCTGAGCTGTTGATCTACAGAGTCGGGGTTTAGAGTTTGGGGCTAGGATTTCAGGTTAAGGCTTGCCTGAGACTTCATGTAGGGTTTATGCCAAACCTAGATGGGGTGAGAGGCTTGAGGATGAAGATCATACCAACGCATGGAGTTGCAATTCTAGGTGAGCTTGGGAGTACAGGTGCTTTTTCAAACACGATTTCCAGAAAGCATCTTCCCGTGTGTAAAACCTGGGCCCAAGAGTTTGCACAGGACCCGGCTCTACAGAGTCAATACATATATATATATATACATCTGCTACATAGTTTGAGAGAAGCTATATCCCAGAATTTGCTCCTAGCAGCGAACCTTAGGTTATTCCCATGAAGGCCTGAAGGATAAGCTCTAGTCAATGCGAGTTCATGTGGATTACTATAAATGTTAACCCGCAATAACTATGGCGCGGCACAGAGTAACCTGTATTTGTCTCTTTGAAAGAAAACAGATCCTCAGCACAGGATTGACATTGAAACGGGAGACCTCATCCTCAGACACCCTGCAAGCTTATACAAACCTGCCGACGGTCGAGATGCCCTACTCCCTTGTCTTCTGAGGGGGCTGGAAACGGAGGAGGCTTTCTTTCGATTCATGCCCAAAAGTAGGGCTATCAACAGCGCACCGTGTTCTCCTTTGGCGCGCCACGATTTCTAAGTGGACGAGGAAGCTTGGAGGTTGCGAGCTCCGAACGGGTTTGGGTTTGCGATTCTGATATATTGATATATATGTATATATGTATATATAGACCACTGAGGCACTTTGCATTTGAGCGTAGCTATACTCACATACTATGTCACCAAACATGGGCCCTTATGTGTCTTACTATACATTGCACCCGGACAATTGAGCAGGCGCAAGGTCTTCTTCTCGAGTCAGAAAAACATCAGAAACGCAGTAAGATCCCAACTGGCACGATGCAAACGAAATCGCACGCATGTTCGAAACAAATGCGGTAAAGGTGTCAGTAATTAGTGGAAAGGCTTTCAAGCCCACACCTGAAACCAAAATCCTCAATTTTCCACCCACTAGCCACACACCCTGCACCAAAAAAGGATTTGGGACATAACATAGACTAACTACTTGTCGTTCACTGACAGCAAGGAGTTGCCTTCCACGTTGAATGAAGCCTGTGATTTTGGCATCCGGGTTCACTCGCCTGTGTGGCTGTAAAATGCTTCAGATTTCTCACCTCGCGAATTCAAGCCTCAAACCTGCACGAAAGCCAAGCTCTACAATCAAGACCTGAATTCAAAAAACAACAGCCCCTGTCAACGCTCATTCCCACATTGTTCTCAATGTTGTTATCTTCCTGGCTGGTCTGGCTGTTGCCCTCCTCCGCAAGGGCTACAAAAAGGAAAACGTGGCTGTGCAAAATGAACACAGGAAAAAATATGAAACTTCCAAAGTTTTCCTAAGTGAACCTGCTCTAAGCCAATCCCACCAAATCACAAGAGCCTAACCCCACCCCTTTGACTCAAAGGATGCCTCCGCAAGCAGATCGCCCTCAGCAACGATCTCCTCATCCCCTGCAGACGCAAAGCAGGTATTTCGCTGGCGGGTTCAGGTTATATAGTCCGTCTCAGGGCTCTGGCCTTTAGGGCTACGCTCCCCCAATCAGACATGGAAACGATTATAGGCCCTCCGTTCAGAGGCCACTTCTCCTTGTAGCTGCGTTTACCATGTTGTGTGAGCATGAGGACAGAACCCTACGTGTCCCCAGAGTTATTTCTACACGGGCAGCCCCTACATGGCCTTTGCCTAAAGCTTGGGTCTGACACAGAATAGAAGCTCTCAGGGGAATCTTGCTAAGGCCATTCAACCTCAAGCCCATGTCATGTTTCCCAAACCTGGGAATATTTCCCAAATCAAGCCTACACCCTAAACCGGTTAGACAGTCAGGGCGAGCTGCCCTAGACCCGAAGAACAGAAGGGATTCAAGGTTTTCTAGTTTAATCGCCGAGATAGGTCTGACTCACAAATATCGAGCAACTTGGGGTTTGGATGGCTTTGGGGGGTCGGGGCGTTTAGAGCTCAGGGTTAACGGCCCAAAGTTGAGGTGTAGCAAGGGGCCTGGAATCCCCAGAAGGGGGAATCGCGGATTCCCGGGATGAAGGCAACTTGAGCTTATGACATACGGGGACTACACAGATGACCCCCTAATTGTCTGGACAACATTGTCTTGTACAGTCCAGCGCGTAGATGTGTTTAATTGGGGCTTTCCTGCAGGATTGTCTTCTACAATGGTTTCGGGAAGCCTGGGAAACCACCAAGTGTGCCTGGATAAGCCGAGAAACCCTAAATTCACAGCCCTGAGGGCCTTCCAGCCACATCTCCTCCTCCTCATCTTCGCGCCTGGCGTTTTCTTGCGAGTGTTTGCCAGTTTTCCATGCGTGAACATGTAGCGTGCAGGAAGCGACAGGTATGGGAATACATTGGAATTCAGTTGGTAGATCTCGAAGGCTGGAGGAATGTGAGTTTTTTGATCTCGGGATCTAGGGAGTGTAGAGCATGGGAGCATATGAGATACGCGCCAGGACACTTTCCCGCATTTGGCGTTTTGGAATCATGTCAAGGTACCTGTAGGCTTTAAGCAACAGGATTTAGTGTTCATCTTAGGATTTCGAAGTTTCAATTTGGGAACTGGAAATGATTTTGGGGAACTAGGCTTTCGGATCAAGGGCTCAGGGTTGGAAGTCGCTGATAATGGGATTTCTGCAAAAACCCTAGGCCCTATATGCGCACAGATGTGTTTTTCCATGAGGCGCCATTGGGGTCATTTCTGAAGCTCCCATGCTCTGGGCATGCTGGTAGACGCCTGCTGGAGGACAACGTCCTAGGGTCAATGGACAGCAGGCCATAGGACTTGGCGTTTAAATGCCCAAGTTGATAGGATCCCAGCTAGCCAACACGCCTAAAAGGAAACACAAACCTTCCAGTACGAAACCATAGATAGCCTGGACCTAGACAACGTTATTTCTTCTACAGCCCGGAACCCGATGTATCCCCATCATCATCTACAAGACGCCTTCTGCGTAATGCTCAACATGACTCATTCGCTACAATCCAACTAGAACCACACAACCCCAGAGTCTGTATGATGCCTGTACGCGCGGCCCGGCAATACGATACCCGAAATGCCTCAGCGCCAACACTTGCAAGCATAGCCTTCAAACCTTGTACTCGAAAACCAACACCCTCTACAGTTCAAAACCTGTAGCCGCAACCCTTACAACCTAGTGCTTAAACCGTGAACTTTTCCCACAAACCCAATCTCCCGAATACCCCAAGCGTGCTGGGTAGACAGCTCCATCTCGCCGACTTCTGCCTCCGGCTGCCTGTCTCTGAAGGTGAAAGAGGCTCGAAGCATTAGGACCTGGCCTACCAGAAGTAAAGAAAAATGGTAATCAAAATCTCAAGGACGCTAGAGCTGCTCTCACCCAAATTACTGTAATAGGCTCCTCACCAATAGGAAACAATGGCCATGCCAGGAAGGTAGCTCAGTAAGCAAGAAATATTCCTTGCCGTTTTACGAAGAACTTCGTTCTGGTACACATCATGACTGGAATAAGGTCTCCGGCTGTTTTACTCTCGCGGAATATCGACTATTTTTTGGTCTTCTGGCCTCTAGATCAACTCTGAGGGTCCAGTATCGCGTATCCGGTATCGAATGATGCAACCTGATGGACCCCTGGGCCCTGAAAGAACAACCAATATTCAATTCCTGCAGACCAACAAGGAACCCCGCAAAAAGACACCGTAAAAACTCCTGTCTTCTTTAGTGCTCGGGATCAATTGGAATCTAAGTTAGGCCCGGGGACACTCCTGCTTGGTTAGTCCCCTACCCCCTTAACACAGAAGCTTTGCTACGCTAGAGCATACTGCACAACCTTCATTCCGAAACTCAAATCCACTGTAATCTGCAACCAGAAAGCGCGAACGAAGCCCTACACCCATAACAGCGTGAAACCACGGACAACCGCGTCGGTGGCACTCGGCCAAATCTCCTTTCCAAAGGGCCGAGGTTGCGACTTGGTCCAGGGTTCAGGGTCTAAAAACTACAGCGTTCAGGAATCCGGCTGTGGCTTTATGGGATTATGTGTCCATTTAAAAGCCTACAGGGACCGAGTTTTAAGTCCTGGCATTTAGGAATTAAGGGTAATAGAGTCCTTAATGTCAGAACCACTGATTGGTGGCAAGAATTCCTTTACAGGCCATTTGAGTCCTTGTGAACGTGTATAAGGATCTCTGTGACTCCTCGTGGATCGAAGTCCGCCCTGCCACTCTAAATCCTTCATGTTAACCTCATATTAAGAAATCCACGGGTAACTCAAAAATCCATATCCCAGAATGTGATGCCGAAACGCACCATGGAGGCTGGGATGCTAAACTCCTGTTGCACCCAAACCCATGCCCCATGAGGTTGAAGTAAGCCCACTTCCACTACCTGTCTCCTAAGCCAAGTCCCTAAGTCTTTATCGCTAAAGCTAAACCCTACACTCTCATTCCCATCTTCCCCGACATGAACCAGTACAATACATAGAGCTTGTTAGGGAAATGAAGCTTAAGCCACATATGAGCATGCAATATGTCTAAGTGAGACCTGCAAAGATGAAAATGCCCAACCAACCCCGAAGCCTCCAAACCCCCTAAACGCCCAAACCTTGGCATCAACAAACCCCAAGCCCCCTAATCCGCAAACCTAGAAGCCTAGAACTCGCGCAATAAGACACCATGAATCTCTGCGCTCTCATCCCCGAACACCCCAACCGCCATGAACCTGAAGCCGTTCCTGAAACCGTCACCTCAAAGCCGAATTTAAACCTGCATCTTTCACATTTCATCCAAACCCGGAACAAGCCCAAACCCTAAATACATCCCCTCCCCCTCCCAGGCACAGGCCTTGAGGCTCAACTTCCTCTGGCGCTTGGGGAACACTGTCCTTTTGGATGCACAGTGCGTTGCGGGGTTCGGGTTTGGGATCTAGGGCTTAGACTTTGGGGTTTGGGGTTTGTAAGGTTTGGGTTCAGGGCTAACCAGCTTTGATACCGCCGCTCCACGGCTAGGGTCTAGGCTTTTGATAGTCATGTCAGAACCTGAAAGTAAGCCAATTTGGGACTAGTTCACACAAACAACCATTTGAGGTCGGATCGGTTGAGGCTGCAAAAAGTTGCCCAGAGTACAAGGCTCTTAGACTCTAAGTCCATGCATACTGTGTGAATGTTCAGAACCATGCGCCACTGAGTGTTCTCCGAGTACTAGCATGAATGGAAGACTATAAGGCTTTGGGATGCACGGGTTGGGGCAAGATTTAGGGCTCAAGAGTGTAGGGGTTGTGAAGTGGTTAGGGGACCACAGTTGGGTTTACGGATTAGGAATCCAGACTTGGAAGAGTGGGGTTCAGGGGTCATGGATTCAACGGGGAGTTTAGGGACTGCATTCCGAACCAAAGTGCTCCACTGAGTGTTCTGTGGAGTACACTGAGTCGAAACGTAGGTGCCCAAACCTCCAAGTACCCCCAGCCTTTGCTGGCAACCACCCGTGGAAGCTCGCGCACACCAGAACGCTAAAGTCTAGGTAAGCCTTACGAAGACAAACTCAAACCTGACAAAGCCCATAGATAGTATGTTCTTCCTCTCCAAATCTAAAACTCCAATATAACACATACTTACAGCATCTCGGGCTAGAAGCCTTAAACCTACAAACATGAGACCTGACACTGGGAAAAGTGACCTCGGGCTTCGTCGACCGCCTGGCAAAAGGTTGGGAGCTTGGGGTCTGGTGCAGGCCTGGGCTCGTGGCTTCAGGTCTAACTCACCTTTGATTCCTCTCGCGCAGTCCATGCTTGTCGATTCCCAGCACATAACCTAGATCCATTGCATAGTGCATGTTGTATAGGAAGAATTATTGATTAGGGAACGTGGGTTGCGGAGTTTCCAAACAGAAGGCATAATGTAAAAGCTGGCTGAGCCTTCGACAAGAAGGCTATATTATCTGGCGTCTTCCAGAAGTAAGGGGGTCCAACATGAACCCCAATACCCCTCAATCCTTCTTGCGAGCACTGATTTTTGAAACCGCTATGTGAAATAGTCCGACTTCAACTGTGCGGGGCACGACAATTACCGTATTTGTCTTCAAGAATTGTTTCTTGGCGAGCCACAAAAAGCAAGCAGAGTCAGATGAGTTGCTCAGTTGCCAATGTCCTTGGGCCCCGCACGTTGCACACAAGCTTCGTGGCAGCAAGAGACAGTGACTGCAAGAGTGTGCATCCCGAAAGCAAGGAGTACTTTTCAAGAACATGTTCAGGGTATACGCAGGGATTCTTGACATGCTAGCAAGTGGAATGCTGCCGTATCAAGGGTGCTACGCTCTCTTGCGAACAGATTATGAATGCGCACGCTGCAGTCTCAATGCTCAACACAAAGCCCTAAATCCAAAGCCCTAAATCTTGAGCCCCAAGCCCACATCGTAATTACAAACAGGGTTGCCGCGTGTCTGCCTGGAGTCATGCCGACGACCAGTGCGGCCCGTAACCTGGACCTGCATAAGGTACTTGGCAGCTCATAGGATCCTATGCTTTTACAGCTTAAAGGCTTATGAGGTTCAGGGTCGCGCGTAGGCTTTGGGCGGCTTGGGCCTGATGTTTACCTTCGGCTGGAAAACTTTAGTTGTACTTGCGCCTCAGCATGCACACGCGTGAAGCCTGTACTTGGGAGAGCACTATATGGTTGGCTAAAGGGATCATGTGCAATATTCTGCCTCCACTTTTCTCGAGTTAGCAACTCCCGCAGCCAGATTGCTTTCTAGAAATGACGGTCCCCCATTCAAGGACCATCGGAAACTGATATCCCAAAGTTGCAACAAGCGAGACTAATCAACCAGAAGGTGCGGTAGCCCTTTGATGAAATCACGTTTAACAAGTGCTGCTGTGAGAGCGAGAGCTTGAAGGTTCACGCCCTCAGGCGCCTCGCGCTCTGCAGATGCGGCGACGGCTGAGCCTTCTGCAGTGTGTCAGAGTGTTGCACCATTTGGGTTCAGGATGCTTCTTCAATGGGGTGTCCTTCAATGTCAGGATAGATGCGGAGTCAACCCATGGGCAGCCCTGGACGACACCTACTGAGTTAGTCTCAGAACACGTGCAGCCGCCGCCGCATTCAAGGCAGCATTAGGGTTGGGGATGCGGATTGGCAGTTGCAATGGGGGTTTTGGGCCAAATATACGGGCCACTTTGAGGAGCCCCCTTGCAGGGGTCAAGCAAAGATAGAGAAGTGCTTTCCGATGAGTCATGCATCCGAATTAATGCAGGGCAAAGGAGTGTGAGTCTGGGGACCCACGTCTACGAACCTTCAAAGACCTGGTGCCCGAACCCTTGCTGACCCTCAGACGAAACATGTGGTAGTTCCCAAGCCCCCAACAGAATGATTGCATCCCAAATAATCAGCAAATGACCGACTTAAAAACCATCAAAAAGGGAACCGCGCGACAACACTCAGAAGCTGCCTCATAATCGACCGGAACATAGAACACTCAACTCCAAAAGTAAGACCCGGCGTGAAGCTTTAGATCCCAGACCCTGCGGCCTACTGCAAATCATATCCTGAACAGAACACTCCAAACCCTAGACTAGACTGAAGCCAAAAACCTACAAAGCAACATCCAACCCAAAGCTCTACGACTACAACTGTGAACCGTGAACCCAGATTACCCAGTAAGGACGTGTGTTCGTGGTCGTCCAGAACGGCAGCCGGTTTCCCCCGCTGACCTATGAGGCGCAGGAACTCGATATACGCTCTCTCAATGCAACAGAATTCCAAATTATGAGCACAAAAGGTAGCATGCAAGCAAGAAAGCCTGCAAGCACAGGCCCCAACTCCTACATCCAAACTTTCATATACGTACCACGGCTCACTTTGCCTTGCCGCACAGCTCTGGGTGAAGATTCAGGGGCAGTGACCTGGAAGATGGGTCAGGTTCAGTATGTAGATGTATCCAGCGCGTAGTGTCTGGGGGTGCAGAGTTTGGGGTATCAAGTTTAAGGCTTTCATGAAGAGTTGTGGGCAGTACCCAGCGCTGTGTGAAAGCACCGTCGCACTGTCAAGTAGCCACGTCATCCCCCTGGAGTGTAGCAAAATCCATTGGCTCCAGACCAAATTAAACATGGAACTCAATGGAAGCGAGAGCGTGAATAAGTTCTGTTAAACGTGCAATGGTGTGCAGGCGCAGTCAAATCGACAGAGCTTCATTAAGGTTAGCAGCCCCTCTCCAAGCAGCAGAAAGGAGCATCTTCATGATACATGCCCACTAAGTCACTAAGTCAAGCTTGGAATCATCTTGCGCGACTCCGTTTTCCTGCGCTTCCCCTGCAGTATAGAAAACTGAAGCATCTAAACAAAGTTACAACACTTTCATCTTGGAGCAGCCCAACCTACCAAACAACAGGGGTCAGAGTCAGGGTGAGGTTTTCGCTGCAGCAGGCATAGCGCTTTGGGAACCGGCCTGCATGCGACGCAGGACGGCTACCAATGATAGTGGAACTCAGCACGGTGCATACCGCACGCTGCTACAGGGTATCGGATGCGTCTCTGTAGCCCATGAAGTATTTCGACCCAAGCCATAACCATAAGCCCCCATGCAAGTCCTAGATCTTAAGCCACAGAAGCCAAAAACCGTCAACCGCAAACCTTCGACGCTGGAGCCCAAACTCGAAAACCCAACTCTGTACTCGCACGCTTGTTCCGTAAAGTTCTGGCTTTCCCCCATTCTTCTCGGCCTCCCGTGGCTCTCGTCGGACGCGTCGATGAGAGCTTGTCTGCAAAAGGCGTTTGGTTTTAGGTTGAGGCTTGGAGATCAGTGGGGGCTTGAGGTTGGTTCAGAGTGTAAGGCTTAAGCTTGGTGGCTAAAGCTTTATCGAACATATGGGGCCCCACAAAACTGAAACGCAAGGACCTGCATTGGGTCTTCGAAGTTTAGGGGGTTGCAAGAAACCCTTTCAGGGATCTTTCGTCTGTGTTTGGCGCTGTGGGCTTCAAAGACTTTGAACCGTGAACTCCTGTCTGCACCTCCAACACCAATCCCAAGCCCGGTAAGACCTTGCTTCCCTGGGTGGTGTTTTGGGTCCCTAGTCCCTAGCGCAGCGCCAAAATTGGAACCCTGGCTAAAACAAGCATCAATGCAGCGGGAATATGAAGGGCCGAGGTGCTTTTTAAAAGCTACAAATCAGCTCAGTAGGTCAGCTCTGAAGCATTCAGGAATTGCACCCCTTCATGAAGGAGTCTGCCTTGAGCACAAACCGGAATTTAGCGCCGACCTGATCCATAAAGCGATCGAAGTCTCAGGGACACTAAGCAACATACGTTCATGACCAAGCGGTATTGGGTTCTCAGGATATCATGAGAACCGCAGTGGCAAGTCCTGGATATTGACGCGTAAATTGACGACCTCCCATCCCGTCATCGGCTTCCCACACGAAACTTAAACCCCCAAGAGCAGTTAACATAATTGTTGAGTTAACGTTCGATTTAAGCAAGTGCTAATAACTTATCCACGGAGATACTAAAGTGAAGACCCTGGAACGCAATTCTTCGGCCTGAAAGCGAACCTCCTGACAAAGACCTACGGCGATCGGAGGAAGTCTTGCCAACTTATACCTAATGTTTTGGGGACCCGATGTGGCACAAGATTTCCTCCGTCCACCATATCAAGATCTTTTCGCAACCTTCCTGCTGAGAACTCAGGATCCTGGACTCCACTGGCAAGCGCTCCTCAAACTCCAAGTCGCTGGTAGCGATATCACTTCAGTCACCTCATAACTCTACTCATGAAAACCCTGAGCTACCCCTTGTCAAGCCTTCTGCCGCGACTCTTCCACCCTGGCCGTCCTGATTCAACAGCTGAGCTTACAGAAAGGTGACAACTTCTTGCAGAGATTAATTATGGTGTAAAGGTGCAAAACCTGGAAGTTCATTAGGCTCCTTTAGAGCACACAACTGGGTAAGTGCGATATTTGGTTATGGTTCGTGCAACATGAAAAAGGCGAGCCACTGGGATTCTCAGCAGAGTTTAACAGCGGCACCAAGTACAAGGCATCTGTGCGGGGCCTTTCGCTTCGAAGCACGAATAATGTTGGCCATCCGTAGTGCAGGGAACAGCACTATTTGGTAGGATCCGTGTTCCTTTGCGCATCCTGTGAATCACCGAACCCAAGCCCCTGCGTTTATCCAACACCAGCGCCCATCCCAAACCGCTTTGATGAAGCGCAAGAAAAACATTATAAAAAAAAAAAAAACACGAGCAATGCTTGGGCTTTTCGATAGAAGCGGGCAACCTGAATCCCAAGCATTCTAAGACCCCTATGTTGCGTACGGCCAGCCAAGAAAGGAACTTGTAACACGCAGAAACCTTCTAACTATGTCCCCTGCGCTACACCCTGAATCAACACGCCAAACATCCATGCCCTGGACCACAAGCACAAAACCCCAACTGCAACTCCTTGGACCCCCAAAACTGCAAGTCCTAAGACTCAAGCAGCTTAGGTGCTAGATTTCCTCCGTGCCCAAGACTGTCTTCAGATCTGAAAGCCTTCCAAGTCCTGCCTCGAAGGACCTTCAACAGTCTTCCGCGCCCTGCGGATCCTCGGAAGGGCTTCGACTTTCGCAGAACTTTATACAGCGTCCGTACATTACATGGGATGATAGTGCAGGGGCCTAACGCACTTTGTTGGGTCTAACGCCATCGAAGCTTGGGGACCTGGTCAAGGGTGCGACAGGGATATGGAGCTGGTCTGTTGCTGAGTTGCTAAGTTCGGGAACTGCGACACGGCCCATGAAGCGTCTATAGGAACCACGCTGATATGAACTAGGTCCTACACTCTAACCTATACTGGTAGACATTATTGCAAATCCTGATGCTCTGGAAATCCTCCACCTTCGAAACCCCAAATGATTTCCTCATCTACAGTTCTGGAGGTCTCTGCAGGCGAAATCATATGTGCAAGTAATTAATCTTTGCATGACGTAGCGCAGTGTAGGGTTTCCGCCGGGAGAACCTACAGGACGTAGACAACGATCCTTCCTCGAATGTGGCACACAAACCCGACCAGCCTTACACCTTAAATCCAATCATCGAAATCCTATCTAACAAAGCAGACGAGAAAAAAAGAAGAAGCAACTCCACCAGTCCTCATAAGCCTCAGCATGGGCATGAGCACAGCCCCCAGTCTACCCCAAAATGCGGGATGGTCCCCAGAAAAAGCAGAGAGCTTTATGACACTTGGTTGCAGGCGGATCGTTCTTGGGGCTCACCGCATCTTCAACTTCCTGCCACGACTGGGACTCTGAATGTCGCTTCTATTAAGTAGATGTGCCTCGAAATCCAGACCCTGTTTGCGGGCGTCTGCGTCTTGGCAGCACAGACTTTTTTGCAGTTTGCTGTCGCTGCATTTATTGTGTGCTGGTTTCGGCCATGGTTGCCATCAATGACAATATACTGCTGTCGGGGTTTCTTGATATTTGTATTGCATGCTTCGATCATGCGGGATGTTCCCAAAAATGTGGTGTTTTGGATTGCGCCACCTGAGATTTTGGGGTGCAAAAGCTTTGTTCCCGGTTACCATACAACAAAGAAGGCAAAGACTTATGGGGCACCCAACTGACCCCAAACCTAATGGTAAAGAACGTCCAAGGTTTTTCAACAGCCTTTCCTTGTCTCCTGAAAGCCCGGTTTATGTTGTATGCTTTAGGGCAGATGCAGTATGCGCTGTGCAGAACTTTCAGATGAAACAGTTCTCCTTTTCTCAGGAAAGTATCTTCTAAAACCTCGACTCTAATCTGCAACTCCTTAGTTCCTAAATAACAAACCCCAAGCCCGTGATTTTTTGGGACTGTCGTTGCTGTGGATCCAAACTTGCGTTGGAGAAGTGTAGATGAGTGAGCCAGGACCCCAAAACCTGAATCCTGAAAACTGAACTTGAAGGCCCGGTTTGGCAATCGCGTAAAGCCCATGACATAATCTGGTTTCAATAGAGCTTGATGTGCAGTTAAGATTCAGTGCTTAGAGTTTGTGATAGTGAGAACCGCGTGTATACACGGTAAAATCGTAGGATCCTGATGACTCCCCAAATTGAGCCATGATTTCGTGAAAGTCTCTTGTCAAGCACATCACCGGATTGCTACTCGCGACCTGAGAACATCAGGATTGTTCAGACTGAAAAAGGTGTCATGGAATTGATTCATGGCACACGCTGCGCTTCCCTTTCTTTGCTTGATCCCTGGTTGTAGCATGCGGGTACAACGACCCTTAGAGCTCTCAATCCCAAGCCAGAATCTGCAAACCTCGGACCCTCAACTCTACACAACTCTGCCCACCTTCCACCCCCAAACCCCAAACTCCCAAATACCCTCCCAGCCCAAGCGCCGACTTCAAGGACCTATAGAGCATAATTGACCAGCCTCAATCCACAAGCACCCTTCAGACCCAACTATCCTGATAGTCCGAAGCCAGAGCCGTAAGTCCACAAGCCTTAGACTGCGAACCCCGCCTTGATAAGCTTTCTTAGCTCGTCCTCGCGTCCTCGGGCTACAAGATGCGGGGCGTATTTGAATCTACGGCCTATAAGCCATACATCGGACCCATCTGACTTACCAAACAAACCCGATTAGGATTTCTTCCAATGCATGTGGTGCCTGGTGGGAACTAGAAGCAGTTCCGCATAGCATTGAGGGGTTCCTGGTTCTTAGCGTCCAGGGTTTAGAATTTGCTGGTTCCGGCGGTTTCTACATAGTAGTGCGCGTAGTTAGGCGCCCATCTGGGGTCACAACGGAGACCGTTCTGACCTCTGCACTCGATTAATCCTAAAAGCTAACTTGGGCATCCACATAAAGCAAAGCCCTGCATACACGCCTACAATGAGGCTCCTGTACCCAACCATACTATCAAGCAGGATCTTGGCCGAAAGGTTTGTGGTGTACTTCCAAAGAAAATGACAAGATGTTGTCCCAGACGCTTTTTAGAGACCTGGCCTACAAGCATCCAGAATCTTGCAGCGCGCTTTTTACTGCCAGGAGGGCCACGGCCACTTTGCTGGAGTTGATTTCGTGTCCTCCCAAGGCAAAGACAAGGGCAAGGACTTCGAGTTCTGGGGATATGCAAGCAGGTCAAGTCGCATAGGAACCACACGCTGCCAGTGCTATGAATTGCCTGTGTAGCTACCAGTCGAACTCCCGCCATTCGTTCCTACCTCATGGGTCCAAGTACCTGCTCAGGATATATTCAGCCGCCAAATGTGTTTTTGCATAGGTAGTTTTGGGGTAGTCGTAGCCTTTGTCCGCGGACACTGTTTTACATGGTCGGAGAGCAAAATGGAGCTCTACAAAATCAACCCCAGTGCTGTATGGAGCTGCATCTTAGTCTTGGGGATGAAATACATACATGTGCTTGCTTCGCAGCGCCGTGTAGATAAGTTCTCCCAGTAAAGCATTGCCCGGGGTTTCAACTGTATCCTGCGGGCGCCCAGCGGGAGTTTCTCCACACAACTCCTAGATGTTGCCTGAATCCAGACACGAAGCCCTGTAAAGCCTCGACTCTCAACCCCGGACCATGAATCAATCAAGAAAACGAGTGCATGAACTTTCAACCGATTGCAGCCATAAGCCTGGACTTTCAAGACCCATGTACAGGCTAGGCTCCAATGTTGGACCCGGCTTTGCCAAGGAGTCCGGACTACAAGCTTTGCCAATTGTGAACTTGCTATAGTTCAAGGTTACTGCCACATGTTCAAGTTAAAAGGCTTCCTTGTTACATAGCGAACGGACGTCTATTTGCAGCGCCAAGCGCCTAAATGGATTCTGGAAGATGCAAAATGCGGGCAGAACACTTTTCCACACTAGACAGAATCCAAAATCCCAAAATATGCCCCCAAAGGAGATCCTCAACCCAGTACACCCCAACCCCTGCACCTCAACCGCTTAAATTCCGGAAAAGCTCGTTTGATTGGTCGCCTTCGCCTCGTCGCCAACCTGGGCTCGCCGCCGAGATTTGCTTCGGCTTCGCGCCCGCCTTTTTGACAAAGGTGAGGGGCATTGCATGAGGGGAGACTTCAGGCACTAAGAGTTTTAGGAGTTGGGGGTTGGGGGCTTGCGATCTGTTTTTGGAGCTAGAGTTGGGAGCTTTAGATTCGGGAAACAAGGTTTAGATGGCTTCTTAGAGCTGACCAGACCGGAGCTTAGGCTTGACAATGTAGGGCTCAAAGTGAAGCCAAGCTTCAATGCATCACCATCATGGCAGCGCAACTGCTCCAGGTCATCATACTCTGTTGCTTGTTTTGTTTGTGTGATTTTGTGCAGGGTCTCCGGCTCAGAGATATGGAAGCAGGCCAAACACCCAAGTCTCAAAACACCCCCTCACCCTCGAATCCTCAAACCTTGAAATCATTTTGAAGACTTAGGTTCAAGCATTCCACCCGGGGTTGAGGGTTTAGGTTTAGGAACTGCAGGGCTTTAGTTTGGGGCTTGCGGACTCAAGGTCTCGGGACGCGGGCGGGGTGTTTTTGTTTGAAAGCAGGTTAGGTAAGGAGGCCCGAGATTCCATAGTTGCATTCTCACTATGCAGCACATTCATCAAACACTCTATGTCAACTCGCTGAATAGTTTGCATGCAAACATCCCCCGCATTCCCTGCAAGCTGCCAGCGCTAAACCTGAAGACTGAATCTTTTCCTTGAAGCTTAAAACAATTCCTTAACCTCAGCCTTGAATCCTAAGCACAAAGCGTGAAATGCTGAACCTAGAATCCGGAAGTCAAATCCCAGAGCCAAGGCCAAAGTCAACAAAACCCAGTTCTAATGCTCTCTGTCCCACCAAATGAACATGGAACTCCCCAAACGGACCTGTAAAGACGATTGTCCCTTCAAAAGTAGACTTCGTGGGCGACTCTTAGTTCGGCGGAAAGTCACGCAAAAACCAAAGGTATCAATCTGATAGCCCGAACTCCTGAAACCCAAATCAGGAAGGTACCCACCCAAGACTAGCCTGGATACCTATATACGCCCTTTTTGCACAAGGACGCTAGTTTTCTTGGGGCCCCTTTTGGGCTTCCATGCTAATGTTGGGAAGGTATGTTACAGCATATCTGCGTAATCCAGAATCGTTTAGTGCCTTGCAGCCTTTGAACCGTCTGGGGGGTTGCATGCAGACACAAGATTCGGGACCCTAGATAACTTCGGCACACTTATCGTCCCCAACAAGAACGACATATGGGGAACTACAGAAGTTGTGTTCCCACTCTATAGCCCAAACCACAAACACTGAAACCTAGAACACGGCCCCTGGACCCAATCTGTCTCTTCCAGCCTTGGTCGCGGGTAGTAGGACACGCCACTACCTGGACGACGTGCAGTCTGGAAAAGTAGAGTACGGAATTGTGGGTGGCACTTGGGCTTCAGTCACCAAATCCTACAACCTGCCACCTCAACCACGATTTGGGTACTTCAACACTTACTTAAGCTAGCTGACTATGCTGACTATTTGATCGAGTGCCCCTGCATGCGGTTGTGGGGTGGAGGGCAAATTTTTGTTGGGTTCAACGTCGAATGATCGGCACTTACCGTTCTTTTCAAATGGGCTTGATGCATCAGGCCAGGAATTCTGTTTCCGTCTTCTTCGGGCTTATCGGTCCAAAGGACAGAACGCAAGACTCTCAGTCCTTAGGGTCAAAGGATGCAGATTCTAAACTACATTGGCCGGCATTTCTGCAAACCACCCTAACCTCAAACCCTCAGCCCTGAATCCGCTAGGCCCTACGTCCTAGGCCCCAAGCCCTTAGCCACTGTACCTAAGCCCTGAAGCACAACATGCGCGAAAACAAAAACCAAACTTCTAGTCGTGAAGATGCAAACCATTCTCCGGGCCCAAACCAGGCTCCGCCCAGCCTTGCAACTCATGAGGCAGGTCTCCCAGCACTGGAGCCTCGTAAGCGTCGCACTTCCTGACGGCGCTCCAGTTTCCGGTTTCGGGCTTAGGGAGGTTTAAAGGGCGTAAAGACTTGTAGGCCCGTTTGGGATGTCGGGGGTTTAGGCTACTGTAGTTTAGAAAATGAAGCAGTTTGGTGCTTGGGGCCTTTTGGGTTTAGACTCTATGGGCTTCGGGCTTTGGAACGCCGCATCATCTCTGTATGCATTTGGATATGGAACTGACAGGGCGGGCTTGGGTATGTATTCGCTGTACATTGTACGCCTCGAAGGGCGGAGGTTGAGGATAGAAGAAAGCAGTTCGTGGCAGCAGCATTATGCTGTGGATGCAGGACATAGTATAGCACTTATGTCCGCCAAAAACCTGTGATCTTTAAAAAACCGAGTACAAGGTGCTGGAAGGTTTCTTCTGCACATAGCCATAGGAGGACTTCGATGAAACCTCGAAACCAAATCTTGAACCCCTAAACCTTGAGCCTTTGAGCACGCGACAAAAACTAAGTCCTCAGATTTAAACCTTTCTCTCCAAACTGAGAGGTTTGGCGGCCATATCCCCTGGTAATTGTGCACCTCATGCGAGAGAAAGGTAAGGAAATGCTCTCTGCTGAGTCTCAAAGCTGGCGCTGGCGTTGCAGGCTGTCGCCGCCGGGTCGGCGGCGCGCCGATGGCCATGGGCCAGGCCTTCTGAGGCAAAGGCCCTAAGGTTCACGGAGGAGGATTGAAACTTGCGGGAATGTTCTGGAAATAATATGTCAGGAAGTTCTGATTTTGCTGTATACGAAGGCTTGCGGTCTTCGCAGCATCTCGGGAAACACTGGGTGAGCAGATCTAAATCAGAACTGTAAAGCTGCCTCTGCTGCGCGACACGGCTTTTGCAGGATTTTATCGCTGTCATCCCTATATTAGCTGAAATTCACAAGCTTGTGCTCAACATCTAGGTCACAACATTTGCAAACCGAAGCAGTATGCGATTATGTCAGTTGTCACAGGGACCTGAGGGAAACTGATGGCTTTAAGAAGTAAACCTTAATAGTCGACCTGTTAAGAGACCCTGAGTTGTTTCTCGCAGCCCATCCTGACCGCCCACTGGCGACCGTTGTCGTGCCGGCAGCGCCCTTGCAAGTTGCAAGTAAGAATCTAGGGGTGCGCCACCTAGATGTGAATCAGAGTCTTGAGGTATATTTATGTGCTGGCGCCTTACAGATTTCCTATGTTATGTAGCACCCGGGATCCCCATTGCACTGCGTGTGAGTCAGATTGTGCACGTATGTTTGAATGTGGCCCGAAGCCAGGACATGTTTCTTTGTGTAGATGGAGTGCCCCTACACTCTCCAATGATCAGTGTTGTGGTTCAAGTGGCGAAGGAAGTTTGCACCATGCAACTCGGGTACACATACGCTTGCATCTTCAATGGGCAAAAAGTGCCTGCATACTTCCAATTGACTAAATCGCGTCCTGAAACACAGACACAGGCTCAGGACGCCCAAGCCTACAATGCTTGAAGTGCGCAAGGATGTGGGTCCCCCTGTTATACCGCCCAAAGATACTGTAGCCACTCACAGGGAATTCATAGGCAGGCTTCAGGGCGCAGGTGGTTTCAAGTTCAGCGTACACATTTTTCGGTCGAGAAGCAAAGAGGCATCTAAGATTGCTGAGGTTCAGCTTTTTAGGGGTTGTCCGTTTTGGTGTGAATCATGCGGGCTTATTTGAAGCTTCATACAGATCATGTGGCTGGCAATATAAAGGAAATTGGGTGTAAGGCGAAATTCGAGAGCTCCCAAGAGAAGAGATACCAAAGATTCACGAGAAGTCCAAGCGGCCCTCAGCCCAAGCGGACAAACGTGCTTGTCGACCCATAGGACACTTGGCCTTCCTGCTTGGATCTGCGCTGTTGACCGTGCCTGACGCTAGTTTCGGGATTCAGGTGAGCGGATGTTTGAAAGCTGAGCTATACTTTGAGTTGAAGGCTCAAGTCTACAAGCGCCTCAGAGACTCTATGAATCCTGAAAACCCTAGACACCTGAACCGCCCTTGGGCGCCTCTCTGCTTCTGGAGGAGACGGCCGGTGCCGCTGTGGCGGCAAGCTGCACGGGCGCGTGCTGGCGGGCATTGCCTGGGGGCTACCATGCGGCGTTCAAGTCTCAGGGCTTATCAGATTTTAGAATTCACGGTTTAGGGGAGGTTCTCAAACACATGAACGCATCAGTTGCGGTCACTCTCAACAGGGATCCTCATGCTTTGCGCGAAGCAGAGTCTCATCTCTTAATACCTTCCAATTTCACTCCGGGGTTCCGGGTTTAGAAGGGTGAAATGCTAGGGGCTTAAGGCTTTCCAGGGTTTTCGTGGTTTTGGGGGGTTCGGGGCGTGCACGGCTTCGGGGAGCGTTTCTTGTTTTGGGATGACGATTTCAGGGTCAGAGCTGAAAAGTCCAAAGTATCGTGTCAAGCTGTTTACCTACCCACATTTTTGTGATGCGCCCCTGCGTCTTTACCGTTCCTGCTCTTCCTTTGCCAGCTTGAGGCCTGAGTCCCCGCGCACAGACTTGCCTTGGACTTAACGCAGTGCACTGTCTCAAACAACAACACAAAGGCAATCCTCCGGAGTCTTCAAGCATTGGAAGGTTCCACAAGCCGAACCCGCTCCTTGTTCTTGTGGACAGTGCAGCATCGTAATAAGAAACCCAAAATGCGGTACAAGAACGTGCAACCTCGAAAAAAATCTGAGGCCTTGTCCCCTTCACCTGGGGGCCCTCGTTCCTGTACAATTCCAACAAGTGATAAGGACCCTTTTCTGTATATACGTATATCTAACCCGAAGCCTAGGACTAGGGAACCTCCCTCTATTTGCACTTTTCCGGGCACCTCTCCAGACGCGATTTGCTGTGCTCTCCAACCCCAGCGGGGCTTTACCTTGGCCGCGGGGCTTAGGTCGCTGAGAGCATTGGTTCAAATAGAAGGACACATATCACCTGTGGATGAGCTTCATAAATGCAAGCCTGGAAATCTAGGCTACCCAAGATGCAGCTAGGCTACTAGAGCCAAGAAAGTCCACACAGCAAGTGCAGGAAAACATACTTGTTCAGCTCTCTGTAGTAAGTTGGGAACTGACTAGGGATGAATCAAGGCCTGCAGCTTGACGAAGGCGGGAATGGCTGAAATCTGTATTGAAGGGCCTACGCCGCTTTAACAGACCCAGGGGTTCCAGATATGGGCTAAAAAAGTAGTGGCGAGGAGCCACGGCAAGATTGAGGCTGTGGGTTATAACAGAATCATCTGGAAATGATCCGCAGGTTACCCTCAGGAGGATCCTCATTCTCATCCCTCCTATCTTGAAGCCGAACAGTACCCCATGTTGAAAGCCTGAACACCGAACAACCAAAAGCCAGGTGACCTCAAGGCTTGACACTGAGCTGCCCCTACCTTCCCAGTAACTCTAACCACAAAACAGAGGTTCCCTCTTATCGGAAACAATCGAGCAAGAAGTACAAAGAAGATGAGGAGACAACTAGATTTGCATGTCACGCTCACTGGACAAGCCAAACCTACCTGAACGTCCCTATAGAATTCGAACCATAAACGCTGAAGTCCAAACTCAGTTTAGCCGCGCTAGGGGCGGAAACCACTGTCGACACCTCCGTCGCTGTCTCATGGACATCAGGTGGCGGCTTCCTAGCGGTCTCTGGCCTATACTGCTTTTGAGGACTTCGGGCTTTACAGTTCAAGATCGAGGGATCAAGACGTGGAGGTACGTAGCTACCCAATCATTAACGTCCAAATGTCACATTGACTAGCCCCAAAAAAGAACACCTGCTGCATACATTCCCCGCTATCCCAAAAAGACCGTAAATTGTGGCACCAAGAGCAGGAGAGAATCCCTGCAATCTTTTAGTAAGCCTAAACCTTGCTCATGTAAGAACAAGACTGCGCAGTAGTGTAGCTGTGTAGCTGGAAAATCAGTATCCCATTACCCCGAAACAGAGAAGTAGCAAAAGCACCATTCATCAACCTTCTCGCATGGTCCAACTGGATGGGCTATGCTGCGCTACAGCAGCCCTCACGGGACCCCTACAACCAGGTGCGGGACTTTGGCACCCAGCGGAGGGTTGGTGGCTCTGGCTTTGCAGCCTTCCAAGCCTGACACGGGAGCAAAGTAGCTTTGAACCTTAATTATTCGGAACAGGAGCTTAGGTATGTTATTCCACACGTATACAAGGATTACAAGGCGAACGTATTCGTAACTTCTACATTGCCCTCACTCAAAAGACAAGACTACAAGCGGCCGACAAAAGACTGCCGTCCAAGTAAGGAAGCCTATTTGGGGTCCACGCTAGTTTCGGGTAAGGCTGGAAACGTCTCAACGGATCGTCAGGTTCAGCGCCTTGTACTTGCAAGCGTTTGTTCCAGATTGTGCGTCGCAATATGTATAGGAAGGAAGCGCCCAGAAACGAAAGATAAAAGCTTCATCGCGACATGGAAGCTGAGCCTATTTATGGGAGCCAACTTTTGAAGGGTGCAATTGCTGAATTCTTTGGCCTCGGCCTCTGTTTTCAAGTTTTAAGCTGTGATCAAACAAGCATGGGAGCTCAAAGAACTGCATATGAACACCGTCTGTTTGGAATGCAGTCTCCACGAGATTCCATGTTTGTTAAGCGGTTAGCGCGCAGGGTAGCCTACGCTCTCTGAACCTGGGAATGTAAACGATGACCCTGTTATCCTCAACCCTGAATCTTGAGCCTTGAAGCTCACCAGGCCTGTGGACTCCACTGCCGACAAAACGTCTGTCATTCCTACATCACTGACGAACACTTTGACTACCGTTAGCCAGACTGTTACCACCACGGTTGCCACCACTCACTACTCATCACCCCCATCACCACTCATCACCACCATCACCACTATGACCACCACCACCACCACCACCACCACCACCACCACCACCAGCAGCACCAGCACCAGCACCAGCACCAGCACCAGCACCAGCACCAGCACCAGCACCAGCACCAGCACCAGCACCAGCACCAGCACCAGCACCAGCACCAGCACCAGCACCAGCACCAGCACCA
>CAJNIZ010028779.1:129216-164307 GCA_905231905.1 Symbiodinium pilosum | reverse complement strand
AAATAACCATGTTCTAGGGTTTCCAAGCCAAAAAGGGTAGGTACATGGGGGGGGTAGCATATATATATACATATATATATATGTGTGTGTATCTATATCTGCAAGGGTCAAGGAGCAGTGACCCATCATATCAATAATTTGGCTCACAGGGCGTGCCAGAACGGTACAATGCTTCGTTCCCATGTCGGGGGCAGGGTACAGCAAACCACTATGGGCAGCGCTACAAGGGCAGGCAAGTGTGCACTGCAAGTGCAGTTTCATGCGTGTGGTTGCACATGCGGCGTCGCGGAACTCCTACTGCTGTGTGAGCTGGCTCGCAGCTCAGGAGGGATGTGACATGGCAAGCAGTGTGTGCGCCTGTCCAATAGGCGGAAGTTGCCACGGCTCTGAATGCGGGTATGTACGGGCCACATGTACTTAAAGCAAATACCCAAACTTTTTCTGTTGGTGCACGAAACAAGGAATCATGGCCTACTTTAGCCAAACACCTACCTAACCGGATCCTCCAGCGTAATGCCTTTTCAGAGTTGCTAGGGATTTGGTAACCCTTCTCCCAGAACAGAGCAGACTCTGAACCCTGAACCGTAACGCCTACTCTGATCATCCATGACCTGATCGAGCGCTGCATCCAACTGAATACTCAAGACAATACTAAAAACAGAAATTAACAACGTTGTGGCATCGTCTCCAGAAGACTGGGCTGGTCACATTCTCTCCCAACATCCATACCACAAGCGCTACACCTGTTTGGGATTTCTCTGTGTAATCTATTCTCCTTTCTCATCCCCAGGTATCCTTGGAGGCTCAACGGTATCCTTTGTTGACAAACCCCGTTGGAGTGGTGATGTTACACCTTACCCAGATCCAAGGAGCTCTTCTTTCTCATGGCGGAGAGCCGAACTACCTTGGAGTGAGTCGAGCTTTGGATTTGGGTTTAGGGTTTAGGGATGTGTAATGCTGGATCTTGAAAAATGTGTGAACCTTGTTTGTGTAAAGTGGAACCACTTGTGCGAACATAGAATGCTTCTGTCAACGACGCAGATTGCTTTTTTGCTTTCAGAACACACTACGTGAACACACTCTTGCTGTCGCGCTGCCTATGCGGACTAATTACGCGGCATTCCTGGGCTATGGACTTTTCTAGGCTGCACATACCTCATCTTGCTCACAAAACGTGACCACGCGGATGAGACTACCTGTACGTGCCGACGTGAAACTACGCGACAACTACGCCCAGTAGGCCAAAGACTACGTGAGACGTCTTGCCGTATCACTTCCATCAGAGCGCGTACACAAAATGTGAAGGATAAGACAATTTGCCAGTGGTAGTCAAGAACAAAGACTTGACCGCCGCCCAAAGAAACCAATTCAGCCAGGCCTTGCCAGATGTCGGCCTGAAACAAATTCTGGGCTGCAGCAGATTGGCAAATACCAGCCCGTTCTGGGAAGTTGCAATTTAAACCGCTAGCCCTGCTCTGGCCGCATTGCGATGTCCGAAAACAAGGGGTCCTTCTGCGGGAGCCCCTAAAAGGAGGGAGATTGTTTTTTCTTGAGTGTATGGGCCGACCCCTCGGGTTGGGAATGCCCACATGGGGATTATGAGGCGATAATGGTTGATCCCTGGGCCCTAACCCCCAAACTCTGAACCCCAAACCCTCTAAACCCTGGGACCTCAAACCTTACATTATGTATGACAAGATTGAAGAAACCCCTCAGGTCACTTCCTGAGGCCGAAGCGTTCTGCATGCTCCTTGGCCTGATATGGTCAGGGCTGAGGTTTAAGTTTGTGTCTTGGGAATACGGCTAAGGGTTTAAGATTTGTTTGTAGTGTTGGGGCGTCGGCTGACAGAATTCACAGGGATAGTTCCACTTAGGTTTTTCTCAGAAAAAAGCTTCCTGCCCACTATGCTACTGCAGCTCCAGGAGTTGGACACTCATGCTTTCTACAACTTTCCACTGCACACATGGGCCCCTCTTCAGGTAGGAAACAGGTCCGTAGACTTCGGAACGCGTCAAGGGGAAAAGGCTCCTCAAGAGTGGCTCAGTAGAGCCCAAGGCCCTAACATGGTGGAAACCCCTGCAATTTCCTACGGGAAGGGGACCGACTTCTTGAGAAACCTTCCTATTTGCCCTGGAAACAGACTGCCTCCTGTGCCAGCTCTGTGTGTACGGCCTGGAGCCGCTGCTCCTGCCAGAATATGAGTAGGACCCTTCAAGCCATGCTTTAAAGAGAAGCCCTACAGCCTAAACAACCTGAAGCTACAAGCCTCTAAGCCGTGAGACTCCGACGGCAAGCTGGGGATAACCGATCATTGGAACACATATTCCAACCACCCAGCCATCAAACCCCTTGTCGAACCTGTTGAATGACATAATCCTGCATGAGCCTGAGGCTGCAGCATCACTGAATACCCTGATATGGTATATGAGGTCATACCAGGTTGATTTTGTTCCGAACTCTTGTAGCCTCGTCTTTTTGTTTGGTTTTTGGCGTTTATGAAAACTGCCTTCTTTGAGCTGTGAGTCCGGTCCTCAGGTTGAGTCTTGAAAATTCTGGAGCGCACTTTAATGGCTTCATCATGGTTTCCGGTTCCTATTTCTGCTCATAATTCCACTACCACGTTATTGCGTGCATTGTCTTGCGAAGACAGCATCACCCTCTGCAAGCAGCATCTTGCGTATTGCTATACCGTGCAACTGCAGACTAACCTGGTTGACAAAATGGGGAAAGCCGTTTCTAGGACGAGCACCTTAGCGGCACAGATGTACGACGCGCAATGACACTTGGTTCTCCTGCTTCCTTGCGTCATACAGGATCCATCAGGCGAACGAAAGCATCACAAACGTTCAACCCTAAGCAGTGACCCATGAGCACTCGCTCCAACTTTCTTTGAAACCTCAACCCTGCAAGCCAAAGACCACAAATCCGGCACCCAACGCCCAAAGCGATAGACACCCTCGACTCTACCTGCTACAGTACCAGGCAGCTCCTCTTTTCTCATTTCCATCTCTTGCCTGCCAGCAGCTCACCATGGTTAAGAGTTTAGGGCTCAGGCGTACGCAGAAGGTCACAGGAATGGAGCAATGCGGCGCATTATTCGGGTTCGTATCTCTTTTTGGGTTTGAAAAATATATATGAGTAAACCGATATGAACACATGAACGTACATCTTCTCTTCTCCTCCCCCTTAAACCCACTTAGACCTACCCTAAGCACATGTGGGCTGCCCGTAGAGATGCCTGGGATACGAAGGGAATCGAAGCAAGCTAGGCCTGAACAAAGCTTGCATATCGGGGTCTGAACTGGGGTTTAGGGACTATTATGTGCGTGGACTTGTGACTAGGAAGCTAACATGCCCCACATCTCAGGCTCCCCTTAAAGGGCTGCTTCTTCGGGCAAGGTAAGCCATACATTCCAAAGCCTCAACCCTCAAACGCTCACGCTCCGTGACCCTACTTATGCAGTTCTCAACCTCACAACGAAGATTTCATAACAAGCCTGGGAATCCTGTCAAAGATCGCATGCTCTTCCACAACCAAAATTAAGCTACTGGCGGAATCATCAGCAAAAAAGACTATACACACTCCCAACCACCCAACACTCGAGACTCGCCCTGAACACCAACCCTTGAAAACTTGACCCTGAACCCCAGAACCCGAGCCCTAGACGACAACCTAAACCCTCGACCCTTGCATCATCAAGTTTGGCCGCCTCTTTATCTCTTCCCGTTGTCGTTCCAGCCTGGGTCACAATGAGGCAACAAAACGGGAAGAAGAAAACAACTCTGTAGAAATCGCATGAGCTACAGTCCATGATGTTCGCCATGGGTTCTACATATGGTCAAGCATATAGGGCTCAGGATATGGAGAGTGTGGGGTTTAGGGCTTGGGATATGGAGAACGTAGGGTCGGATTTCAGAAGCCTGCTAAAGGGACTGTTGTCCACCTTGGGCAATTCTCTGGTAACCACAATGATGGCAATAACGCATTTGAGGATCTCAAAAGACTGGGGTGCCTTAGGGAACATGGAAACTATGGGCACAGTACAGAAAGTGTAGTGTTACCCCAAGGACATAATAAACCCGTGCTGGGGCATTGTGAAAGAACTGTTTGCGACGTTCCCATCTCATTTAATGTGTTCGCGCATGCAATAGTCGTGGCTGACAGTTTCATTGTCTCTTGACCCTACATTGCTCCCTTGCACATTCAGATTCAATGATCTGAGCCTGGCCTGATTCCTCATTATGCAGAGGGATCTTGTTTCGATATAATGGTTTCCTGCTGCGGCAATCTTGTTTCCTCGTGCCCCGCATCCTTCAAGGCCAAGAAAGGTTTGTTTCGTTTCAACCAAGATATAACGCATCCGAATATGTCTCTGGGATCCCTACCAGCCCCTGTTCCTGTACACGTGCCCATGAACGCAACAGCCTTCCACAAAGCCACGTGCCGACTCAAGAAAACTCCCCAAACACTGTCGTAATCCTGCAGGAGCAACCTTTTAAGCTTGGGCCATTCTTTTACATCTGTGTTAATCTCTGAAGGGTGAATGGCTCTTGGACCCCTACTCCGCCCTTTGCTCCACCAAGCTTTGCTGTCTTTGCTCCACCTGAAGCGGTTGCTTGCAACACATTGCGAGCTGCAGTCAATCTTGTTCATGTAACTAGTCGGCAGGGGGGCTTACACCAGAATTTGTTTGGGCTTATACTAACGCAGCATGAGGAAGCCTGTCCACCTTCTAACATTCCGTGGTAATAAAAGTGATATGGACAATATGCACGTCTAGGCCACTTCTGGTTCATATGGGAACCTATAGGGTTCAGGGTGGAGAGCGTGCAGCCTCTTGAGCTATAGAACTGAACTGCTAACAATTTCGATAGGCACGTAGATAGCTAGATACATGCCTTGATAAGCCAGCATTATTACCAGAAGATGTCATAGACAATCAACCATCCGCATTGGGTTTTAGGAGTTTTGTGTTTGGTCATCCAGAACCGAATGAACGTTGAGAATGTCATTCCTTCAAAATACCTACAAGCCACTTGCCTACATGACGGATTTCGATCTTTGGTCCTTGTACACATGAAAGATACCTATGATCCAAAAACATCCTGCCGATATGATTGAGACAACTTGTGGGAGCGGCGAGCTGAGTGAACAACTAGGGCCTACACCGCGGGGCCAGTTGCTATGCTCAGGGCTCGTTCTGCAATCGTTTGAACTTGAGATTGGAGGGTTTACCGACTAGAGTGACGCGGCTCTTCATTTGCAGGTGAAGGTTCAACTTGCGACATACGGCTGTTCTCGGATTCAAAGAACGGATTTGGAGGTTTCGCACTTTGGCGACGTAATGCAAAGACAGATGCTAGCTGCGACGCTCGCCATATCGAAGATTCTCTCTGCGTGTTTATGCTACAAAGTGAAGTATACAATTCCGGCCACGTTTTGGATGATACCCATGACTGGCGGGCGCCCTGATGCCCCGCAGCCCCAAAGCCTGTGTTAGCGAGAAGCACCTCATGTTCCCGGCTGTCGTTCCGAACCAAAAAACCTCACCAGAAACAGCGCGGACAAATGTTGTTGCGGCTGTTTTAAGGTATGAAAACTGAACCGCAACAACACCTACAATTACAACCACCCTATCTCGCCATACGCCCCAGTAGTGTCTGTGGGCGCGCCCCGTGTCTCATCCTTACATGCATCACATCATGCTCTGGAGGATCCTGGCATCCTCTCAACTCAAACACAGTATCCCATCCCCTGCCTACGTTCCCAACCTCAAATTTTAGCCAGGCCATGCTAGGCCCACATTATCCGTGATGGCGTCTCATTTCCATCTTGTTCGAGCTGTTGCTGGCATGGGAGCAAGGCATTTTAAAATGACAATATAGAATCTCGGTCTCAAAGTTTCCGTGGAAGAGACTTTCCTGGAATGGGCTGCGTTGTCAGCGCAACTCGAATGCCTAAATCAATGAAACTTGCACGTCCGGAAATCTAAGATTCGAGGGTATGGGATATTCCAATGAAGTAAGAACTGGACGCAGTCAGCCGCACATAAAGAAGGACTGACGTGCAAATTACGAGAGCCCCTCTGTGTACACCAGCACTGCAGGATTTGTTAACAGCGTGTTCAAAGAGACGTTCTGTTTGCATGCTCTGAGATGTCCATGTAGCGGAAGCGGCGAGGGCCATCAGTAGGAAAGCATTCCCATGTGTAACGGTGTCTACATGCTGCTCGCCTTTGACGAAATTCCCTGCTGTATTAAACACCTTCTGGAACAGGGGCAAAAAGTCTTGATGGCAGATTCTCGTGGGACTCTAGTAGATCCCTGCGGCACACGAGCAATTGCATACTGCACTGTATATGGTGCTTGAGCAATGTAGCAGTACTTTTGCGAATCCCACGCCGGCATCCCAGTATTTGCCACCCAAACGTCCACTGCTTATGGGGCCGATCCACAAACATGGCAATTTAAATACACTCGTTCGGGTGTGATGGTGGTGAGGGGCCAAGGGGCGAGCACGAGTTTTCGCAAAGCATGCAGCTCTGTTGGCATGAATACGAGACTACACGTGCCGCTCCGAGGTTATTGCGGGTTGCATGAAGCTCTTTAAGAGAAACGCCTACGTGGGAATCCAACGCTATTTGGGCAATTCAAGGGAAGGATGTACGGAACTAAGCCAGGCCAAAGTTTGTGACCTTTAGCGTGGTGCTGCTCGCTATGGTGGTTGGTTCCACCAGCAAATGGTCCTTGTTGCAACTTTCAAGACTCTTAGCACAGGCAGAATGATTGCAAACCGAAAAGGTGCAGCATCTCACAGAGGCTGCGAGAATCATCTTCTACGCCGGTTCAAAACTTTAAGAACATGCTACGCCACTCTCACGCCTAAACCCGCACGAGAAAAGATATCACTCCGAGGGAAAATCGTACTCTTCCCCCATGGCAATGTAACATTCTTCCGCTAAACTCTCCCGAAAAGGGACGGCCAATATATCGTTAAACAATTTAAATAACGGATTGTGTGGTTCTGGGTCGGCTTGGCATGCCGGTGGCCCGTAAAACATGAGCAGCTTTCCTCAACTCAGCTTTGTCCCAAGTTCCAAATCCTTTGGGTTGAAGTAGCCAAACGTCTTTGGGTAACTCGGCCGTCTAGGCAGAGTTCAGGGCTTAGAATTGAAAAATCATTCTTGAAGGGTGATGCTTAGGGTGTAGGACCCTGAACCCCGACAACTCTGAACCGATACTCGGGCTGAGGTAGGGCTGAGGGTTTCAGGTCTTACTGTGTAGCGCGTGGTGGACAAACGTATGTGCGAAGCTTATCTGCGTTTGCTTGTAGCACCATCTGCCTACAGTTTCGTGGGGGTCCAGTCAAGAAACCCCGAAGTTTCGGGTTCAGGGTCTGGTTAGAAGGATTAGCACCTTCCCCAAACCCAGAAACAGCGAAACACATCTTGAAGCATACCTGGCGAACCTAAAACCTATCGGTTCCAAATCCCAAAGTTCGAAATTCCCTAAACCTTGAAACTAGACTTACAAACCCTGGGGGTCTCAAAAGCTAGCAATCTTGCACTCCCGCAGAAACCTCATCTTTGAATGCGGTAGCGATGGACCTAAACATCCCTGCATTCGGTTCCTGGACTGCGGCAGGTCAATTCCAAAACGTCTCACTGTTGCACACCCAAACATAAGGTTTCCCACTACACGACTCATCTTCAAAAAAAAGCCAGCTGCCAGCTTCTAGACATCCCTTAAAGGCATTAAAAGGTTTCTGCATATCAAAAACAATCAGCGACCTCAGACTTCCTTTGCTCGTGTGCATCAACCTTCCAGGGATGCAGAGAGAGTTCTCAAGATCCAGGCTTTAGACGAGGAACTCAAGGGCTTAAAGGTGTGGGGCTTTACTCAAATCGCAAAGAGGTTAGGTATGGTACAGTACAGGGCAACGTCTGGCCTAGAAAATGCATTAATTGTCAGGGGCTTCCAACTTGAGACCGACGACAAAGTCACGGGTGACTCCTGGGAGTTTCACGGGGAAACGATGCGTTGGTCATGAGCAGACAGGGGTTTTGTCATTCTGGATTCCCTACAGCGTGACTTGTCAAACCCCCGGCTTCAAGAAGCAACCCATCTTGTTTTCAGAGCGAAGGCTCGCCAGCTAGGTCAGGATTGAAAGTTTGGGGCTGCGGTTTCATTCAGGATTGTTGTCGGGGCCACTTGTACAGCTGCTTTACCCACATGCCAGGATCTCCAAGGCCCTCGCCCTAAACACCGACATTCAAGTTGAGAGTCCGGCGTGCATGGTATAATCTCAGATGATTCAGTTGTGTCGATCTCTGATTGATGAGCTGTTGCGCCCAGTCGGATGTTATGATCCCCAAGGAGCCACCTGACTTTGGATGCTCGTTCCGAGCCTGTTACGCTCACCATACTCGCTACATTGTATGCTGGGTGTTTGCCACACCGGAACTCCACCTGCGCCATGCAGCTTTGATCCATGCCTTTGGTTTGCTGGCTGCTCTCCTGGGTGGCAATCCACTCAAGGATTCCCACCTCCGGCTCTAACAACGCATCACATCCTGGAACCATTTATAAACTTGGGACCTGGCAGTTGTTACATCATCTCTATGCTTCGAATGAATAATCTTTCGAAAAACCTGGAAGATCCCCTATTCCCAAGCGAAAGCAAGCACACTTCCCTTTTCTAAATGTATATCCAATGACACCTCCCTTGCTCCATATGCAAACCTTTAACTACACGAGCCATGGATTCTCTAGATTTCCTCACGCGCAAATGGTGCACCCATGAAAAACACCTGACATCTCAAATTGCTCACAAAATTCAACGGCCCCCCCCCACCCTGAACCTTTTGGAGCTTTAATAAGGTAACCCTTAAAACCCCAAGCCAGAAAACCCTCAGCATCAGACCCTTGAACCCTCGCACCTCCTGACTGTAAACTCAAAGCCTACGCCCGATAGACACCAAGGACGCCTAGCTCTGAAAACCCTAAACCCACACCCTTAAACCAACACACCCTGAACTAGCGACCCTGCGACATTAATCAACCTTTACGTGGTTGAGCGCTTGATCCCCCAATGCTCCTAAGGCCATGCAGGCCCCAAAGCTAAAATGCATATATCCCTAGAGACCCCAAGTGCGTCAATCCTGAAACCTGAGCACCGGCACCAGCAAGGCTTCTAAATGCACGCACGCCTCTTGAGCCAGAGCGTCCTCCCGAGCTTTCCGTTCGCGAGCCGTCCTTGAAGGCCGCTTCTCGAGGTGTTATGGTCTGATGATCAGTGCTTGTTACGCAACAATGCAACAAATTGTCATAGCATCCGTATTCATTACAAACTTTCCTTGTGAGCTCTAATTTGATTGCCCTGCTAAGTAGCCAGCTGTTAGCACCGGGTCAACAGGGGATGCCGACTCCAGGGAATTAGATGATGACATGTGTGCATCCTACACGCTCAGTGAGTCTTTTGCACGGACCGCGGAGCTGCTGTGCCGAAGTCATGATGGCCAAAAAAAAAGAGCCAAGGAGCAATTGAGGCTTCTCGGTTTTTAGAAGATTCCAAGCAAAAACACATAATCCCCCAAACGGAAGACTCGCATACGTCTTAGGATTCTTTGATGGCCTTAATAAGCATTTAGGGACACAGAGCACTTTCGCCTATTTTCAACTGCTTTGGAAGGACCGTCAGCTCCTGAACCTTCAAAAGTGCTGTGCTGTGCCCACAAAGCCAAATCAGGCATCCAGGATTCGAGAATTTCAGTACGTGCATATGAAATAGTGGGTTCACATGAGCAGAAACCAGCCCGCAAATCAGGAATCCAGGAGGATTGTTGGTACCTGATATCAAGTCCAGTCGTCGTCAAAGTAACAAGTGAATCGGCTCACCTCTCTCTTTCTCTCTCTCTCTCTCTCTCTCTCTCTCTCTCTCTGCGTTTCTCTCTTCTCTAAGAACGAAAATGCGGCTGCTCACATAATTAATACTTCCATCCCAACAGAGGGCACAACGCTGTTCATGCGGTTCTGACATTTCTGGTCTCAATCATGGGTGCGGGAGTTTAAGGATTTGGGGTTCAGGGCTATGTCTTTGGGCGTTTAGGGGTGTGGCGTTTCCGGCTTCAGATTCAGAACACTGGAACCTCACGTATTGGGAGCTTGACTCTCTCTTTAATGTGCCCCCAGCTTATGGGCTTATCAGAATCAAGCCTCTGCCTGATGGCAGTCATTAGGGCCCCGGGTGTAGGTCATGATTTTAGGACCCTAGGGAAATAGAATTACAAGGCTTTTGGGGGGGTCACTAGAACGGATTAGATAGGGATGATTCTCTGAAGCTCCCGTCTCTACCTGAGAGGGCAACCCGAAGGAGGCATCTCTTTTCAAGTTGGGACTAAGTTTTGGAGATCTGTCAGCTTCAGTTTACCCAGCTAAGCTGCTGCAACATTTGTTCCATCTCCTCCTGGAACTCCTGTCGCGGGTTTGTACTGGTAGGGTGGCAAAATTAAGTACAGGATCGGCTCAGGATTGAGGCCTCGGAGTTTGCGAGGATTCCTTATTAACGAAATACTTCACTGGTTTGGGGTTAGGGATTTAGGCTGAGCACTGATTTGGAGACGAGGGGGCCTGGAAGCCAGGTCAGATCAGGAAGAGAGCAAGGGGGTGCGCCAGATATGGGATGAATGCGATACGGGGGATGCTGGGCTGCCAGGCTCAGGTAAAGCATGTGGGGATAAGGGTTCGGAGGTTGAGCTTATGGCACTCACCATTTCGGCTCATAATGCGAAACCTGTTCTCTACTCAATGTTGCAAGATATCGAAAACCATTCTTTAGCTACCAAAGCCCTTCTCTGCTCATAACATCTTTGAATTGCTCGCAAATCGGGGGCTCTGGGTGCAAGGATCTGGGTTTGGGGTTCGGGCTCTGGTGGGTTGGACTTGGGGCAGAAGGCCTAGAGATTGGGATCGTGGTCCAGGGTTGAGGCGCTTCTTGTTTTTCATCGTTTCGGGCTATATCTGGACTATCTGGTAGACTATGCTCCTAGCTTCAAAGTTCGACATGAAATAATTGTCACCAGTGACTATCTAGACTCATCGTCCAAAATACCCAAGAGCCCTGAACTGGACGCCCCTATATTTGGGGACATGACAAGGACCTGGAGGTCAAAATCATCCACGGTACCATATTATTTGATTGAGCCCCGCAAGAACGTGAAGCCGTGGAATTGCAGATCCCCCTAAGCTGGGAAACACAAACCTTCCGCCACGGAGGCCTTGCCTCTCTTTCTTGCTTGAAACGGAGCACCTCTGAATCTCACCAGACAAGTGATACTTTTGAAGCATCTTCTGTGGATTGTAGAAGGTTTTTTTTTCTCGGGATTTAACAGGCTTAAGGGGATGGGATTTAAGGGCGTTTCCACAGTCGATGCGCAAGGCCATTGCGACTTTGCATGCCAGAGCCTGAGGAACTACTTTAAGTGAGCATGCAAGCAGTAGTATTGTGCATCAATGCAGGTCGTACTCACAGGCTACTTGTTTTTTCGCTTCAGGCTTATATGGCGCGGAGCACATAATCCTCAACCCGCAAGCTCGAAACGTGGCACCGGAATGCACCCGCTGATCACATTGTGAATGTGATGCTGACTTCTTGGAACTACTACAACGAGGCAGCTTTAGCCAGAGGTTTAGGGTGCACGACTGAAAGCTCCGGATTACCATTCAGGGTCTGGCATTAGGACTTTGGGTGCGCGAGTGTCAGCCGTCCTCACAGAACAGTGCCCTCTTCTTTATACGGGTCCCTGGTTTTGGGCGTGTAAGATTACAAAGGCATTAGGGCTTGTCGAGTACAGATTCTGTATCTAAGTAGTGGTAAATCGGAGAACCAGCCATGCCCGTGCTGAGTCCGTTAACGTCTTCACACATGGCTTTGCGGTAAGCCATGCTCACATGCTGGGAAGTTTCCGGCAAAGATGCGGTAGCCAGGATGCTGCAAGCATACGATTCTTGAATGAGGGCAGAAATGTTGGCAGGCTGGGCCACTAACAGAATTGCTTGCGGGGGATGCTAAGATTGCGCTCTGGTTTTGGTCTGCGATTGCGTGTCCCGTTCCAGACACTGAGTCACCCTTGCGAAGTTTCGTCTACCACCCTTGTTGAAGTGCTCAGCGCTTTAAGCCCTAAACCTTTAGAAGACCACAAATGCTGAAGTAAAATGGCATTCTGCGGGGCCCTCGAATCCTAAGGCATTAATCCCTGAGCTGTAAACTGTGAACCTTACGCAGGGCAAACTTCGGACGCTTACCCTGAGTTTTGAAGAGGCGCGAATATAAAGCGGCTAGGTACCCTGGGACTTGGATAACAGAGAATTCTAGTTCAGGTTTGGACGTATAAGCATTGAAGCCCACACCTTGAAAGCCCAACACTTAAGATGTGCACAAATTCAGCGTCCACAGTCCTTACACAGCCTGCATACTCGCCGTAGATTTCCGAATGCCTTCTCTGAATTCGTACGATGCAAGCCCTGCACGCTAAACCGCACACCCGGAACCCAGCAGCAAAGGTCATTTTGGGAAGAGAATTTGCCCGTAAGATCTGGGCACCAAATTTCTTTGAAATCAATTTCAACATAAGATTGCCGACGTGCACGCTTGACTTTGTGCCCGCATGTCGGAGTCCAATCCAAACCGAACCCAAACTGTGACCGCAGACTCTAATCTGTAAAGCTTAAGGTCAAACCCTGGCCTGCCGGCTGAAGAACTATTTGGCCTAGGGTCTGAATTCGAGCATGTGTATGTTCATGAATCTGTGCCCTCCAACCACCCGAAGCTTACAGCAAGCCAAGACCTAGCCCCAAGCTCATTGCATCCCCTCAATTCCCGACCTCGCTGCGGAGGGCCGCTGCTTGGTGCTCCTTCTTCTCTTGCTCCTTTTTGGGAGGTTTTGGGGTTGAAGGTTACGACATTCTTGATGACGGACTTCTGCGCAAAAACCCTCAACTTACCGTTCGAGGCTTCGGGATATACGGGTTGTCGTGCTCGAGGCTCACAATTTTAGGTAGGATTTTGGGGAATGTTTACGGATATCAGGTTTGAGAGACCGTTGGGTTTAGACACTATTTAGGGCTTGCGGCGTAGGCGTCGGGGGTGGCTGCTGTACCTAGAAAACAACATCATCTCCTTACTTCTCATCTTTGGCTATGCTGCTGATGGACCAAAACCTTGCATAAACTTTACATTTTCGCACCGAGGCGATCTCTGCACACCTATAGACATGGTTGGACCTGTTGAGTAGAATCTTGCAGTGGTGTTATGAGTTAATGGAGCTTGCAGTTGAGGTGCAGGACCTGGAGAGTCGGGTTACATCATTTGGTTCAGCAAAGGGTGGGTAATGAGAACCATAGCTCCCAAACCCTACATGAACCCTAAGCCCATCCCTAACCTCCAAGCCCCACCCTCCAAGACACCTCATCGTGAGACTTAGTGTATACCTCTAACTCTAACAGTATTCTGACATCATCTATCACTTGCTGCCTGCCTTGCCCGACATGGGGCTGCAATCCTAGATTGCCACTGAAACCAGTAAGGATTAGTCACGGTAGCCTTGATTAGCCCATCGTTGCAAAACTCTGAGACCCTAACACCCAATACCCCTATCGAATCGAAACCTCCAAACCAAAACGTCAAACCTGAACAGTTCAAGCCTGCACACTAATTAAGGTCTGATCCCCAGAATCGCTCCCGCGAACTATTTCGCCGCAGTGTTCTTGGCACAGGCGGCGTCTGGGCTGCCGTCAGCCTAGAAGCTTGGGATCTAGGAATTGGAGCTTTCCGTTCGGCATTTTTTTGTTTGAACTCAGGGCTTGTGATTCAGGAGAGCCTGTAGTGGATAATGTCATGACAATTCCTATAGTAAGGCATATGTGCCCCAAGACAGCTTCCATCCCATTCAACTAAATGGACCAGAAATCCTGGTAGGTTTCATTGTTCATTGTCCAAGGAGCTTTTTGAAGACGGCTCTCAAAGGCAGACCTCGCCTTTTGAGGCTTTCATAGAGATCATCTAGGCTTTACGACAAGGATGGGGTGGTTGATGATCAATTTGTGGGAATTTCCTAAACGTGCTTATTCTCAAATTGGGGACTCACCATGCGACCATGGGAATGTAATACAACAGTAACCCAGATGTACGGCCTCCAACTATGCTAGATTTGAGGAATTCCACGTGCACGCATGGATTTAGGATGTTATGGGGATGAGCCGGGGAATTGTTATTGAAGAGTATGGTTTTAGGCGAGGCTTTCCAAGGCCTACCCTAAACAGCTTTGTATTCAAACCCTAACCCAAACCGAGCAATCCCAGGAAAGAAAGAAGTACCTTGGTTGATGAGCCGGGCCCGCGGAGGCCGGACATGATGGGTTGAGGCTTATGGTCATGGAAGTGAATATCCAAGTCTGAAGTCTGAGCCCTGAAGCTTTGAACCTTGCAACCTCTAGCCGTTCTGATGCAAGGCCCCGATAGTGTGGGAAAGAGCCCTGAAAAGAGTACTTGCTTCCCTCTAAACTATCAAAGTAACACATGGGCTCTATGTTCACCCTGCCCCTTACTGCTCCATTGGCAACACTAGTCTTGACAGCAACTTTTAACTCCAGACCCTGAACGTTCAACCCTAAACGCTGACCAAGTCCAAGATGCTGCACTACTTTCGCTGGCGCTCGGGATGACTTTTCCTGCCGTTAAGACACCGTCCTTGTTACATAGGGTTTATAAGGGTTGGTTTGCAGGTTTGCGTCTACGGCTGGGTTTTGCCGCATCATTAATTTGCTTATAAGCTTTAGGCATATGAAGTTGCGTTTAGCAGAATGTTCAGTGTTCTGACGTCTCGCGTTGTTAGCGCTCTTGGCAAGGGGGTGGTGGAGCAGTCTCAGATGAATGTGTTCAGGATACCTTGTAGTACTTCGTGGCTTTTGGGGTTGAACTGTCCGAGGTTAGCATCAGGTTTTAATTAAGGCTTCATGAGGGTCTGAGGTGTAGGATTTGGATTTCTCAAGAATCGGCAATTTGAGTTGAACAGGCCTGCTTATCGATATGCAAGCTGGGATTTTCAATTGCTATGATATTCATCCCTAGGGTACGTAAGGGTAACCCTGTTTTGAGTCACAACCCTTTCTCTGCTTGTTGTAGAGGGCCTCTTTCGCAGGAGTATCGCAAAGATCAGATGCACTATGTCTCACTATGTACACCTTTACTATTCACGCTGTGAATCACAAGCATAAGCCACAAGGAAGATGAGAGGTTTACATTTCGTAGCACAGAAAAAGAACTTTGTGACAACATGCTACGTTCAAAGATGCAGCACACCTGGCACTCTCTTGCAATAACGTTCCCCTACATTACATATACGCCCCAGTACCTATGATTCTGCTGGTTTAGGCTTTTAGGCATACGGGATTAACCCTGGATCCATCACCCCTAAACCCGAAAGCCACAAATCCAAAGCCCCTAAACTGTGAACCCTAGGTCCCTTAGGTCCTGGAACCTCAAACCTGAAACACGTTTACCCTGTACCTGAAACCTTCAACCCTAAAACCCCTAAACCCTTGCAGCCCCCAGCCACACGGACCTGTGGTTCTGATCGAGGGACAAGCAAAGTCCGTGGTACGACCTCTCGGAGCATCGGAGCATCGGAACAGCAGCGAAGCAGAAATTAGGCTTCTGGTTAGATTGTTTATAGCCTGGGGAATTTCAAGATTTACCGAACAGCCGTCTGAGTTTAGGGCTGTGAATTTCTTGGCGGATTTTTGGGAGATCGGGGTGTGTGGGCTTGCGGCCTTGAGGCTTCGTGCAGATATTGAGGCTGGAGGGTTACGGGCACGGCTTTCAAAACGCACGTGGGGCGCATGGGTGCGGGAGCCTGACTGCATGCTGAGAATGATAGCTTGCCTCTAATGTTTCGCTGAAAGCAGCGCTATTTCCGTTATATAGGGTACTGTCTGGTAACTCGGGGTTTTCTTCCTAGCTTGGATCCATGTTGTAGCTATAAGCCACCCATACTTGCAAAAAGTATGCATGAAGGAACCCTAACCCGTGTGTATTTTTCTGGGCCCTGCCATAACCCTGAAGCCCTCTTCTCAACCCAGATTGCAACCCCCAACTTCTAAGCAGATCCCTGGGTCGTGGCAAGGCAGTTAGGGTTTTGCTGCTCATACCAGCATTTGAAGGTTTTCTAAGAACTTAATTTGTCATCAATGCCTACATACTGCAAATTGTCCAAAATAGCCCCTAGACAACCCTGAAGAAGGACACCATATTCCTATACGTAACTCCCAGGTCCCAGTACGTATCCAAGGGATCCCTGGGCGCCCACCTGTTTTGAGAACTTCCCATAGATTTTTCTAACTCTGGAGTTCTTACTGGTTATTCGCAAAGTTGTGCCTCGACTTCGGGCTCCGGTGCCCGCCTCGGAAACGCTCGAGACATTGGAGGTTCACAGTCATGCGTATGAGTCACTGTATAGGTAATGGCAAAAGCGACAATAATTCAGGTTAAGGCTACAGAGGACACAGGACGGCGTACAGCGAGGAGGGATGGCGGTTTCGTCTTGTCTCTTGACTATCTGGAGGATCTTGGAACTCCGTGAACATCTTAAAGGGGCCTACAACCCAACTTACAATTCAAGATCAATTTTGGGATGTGGCCGCGAATCCAAACTAATTTTCCAAAATGGCCATTCTGGAAGAAAGATCCGCTGCATTTTCCTTATATGGACTTACAAGATCCCGAAATGTGTTTCCTTAGGTTTGTGATTATCTTTGGCCTTGGCCCTCCGGGACCCATCTGTTTAAGTGCTGAAGGCTAGGTCATCCAGCTTCACGCAGCACAGGCCGGAAATTGAGGATCCGGTATGGTCCAGGTGGAGTTTGGGGAAACATCAATGTTCTATTTGATGCCTCAGACTGACACGAAAACCCGTATCAGGCACAATCAGGGACGGAGATATTGTTGATGCGCGAAATCTGCACGACCCGATGGCCCACAAACTGCTGTAATCCCACCAGAAAATGGTACTGCCGATACTGGATTCCAGAAACCCCAAAATCACGAACCCCATATCCTGTTCTGTTCGTTTGTCAGACCAGAAACCCTGAAGCCCTGGACCCGAGAAACTCCCCACCCCTATCCCATCATCCGAGGTTGCTACGAAGGCTCTCGCCCTCGGCCAGCCCCGGCGGAGGAGACCAGAAGTACGGAGCCCCGGGAAACCTTTTGAGATGCTTCTGAAATTTGTGTTGGTTTAGGGCTTCAAGCGCTCGGGATCTGGAAGTGGGAATTCAGGGAATTCGCCAAAGCGTTTGGCATATTAGGGGTTTTGATCGAGGGTAGGAATTCTGCATGTAGGCTTGAAAGTTCAGGGTATGGAACTTCACGTTTAGGTTCGACGAATTGCATGGCATCCAGGTAGCGGCTATCTTCATGCAAAATGGGAACAGAAACATGTCGTGACCTCGACCCGAAACCCCAAAATCCTGAAACCCAGACCTGAACTCGGAAAAACCTGAACAACGGACTATGACCTTTCAGTGCTTTCTATTTACGGCCTCCTCGTCGATAGTACTTATTTGGCAGGTGACACTCGGGTCCTCTAAGCCGTGTTCCTAAAATCTCGAAGAGCGGCAGACAAAAGCGCTCCAAGACGATAAATTAGCAACCCGATGTGGAAAAAATTCGTGCTCGTATACGGTCCTTAAAAGGATGGGTGTCCTTCCGGAGCAGAGCCAAGAGGATCCTCAAGAAATCACCTCCTAAAGCTCCCGGATCTACTGGGCGTTGAGGCCTGCCTGCATGCTTCCACAATACAGCAGGATAATATTCAAAAGTTGTGAGAAGACTCCGGTCAATCCCTATAAACTGCACAAAGAGTACGTTGTCACAAAACCCTGAAACTTGCGCAGCTCTTAACTCTATATCTTTAAGCTCCCTCAATCCGAAGGCCGTGAATCCTTGCAGCCCAACAGCTGTCACGCGGCCCTCCGCGCTGCCGTCGCGAGCAACAAGGCGAGCGCGCGGCGTCACGCCGCCGTCCCGGGGTGCCCTCAGAAGCTTCACACCGCAAGGCGTCTGGGACTTACATGGGGGAGAGCTGCATTGCCTTGATTTGGGAACGTGGCTTTTTTACAGAGCTTACACTCGAGGTTTGGGGCTCTCCAGGGCAGGTAACCTTCAATGGTTGCCAAGAATTCAAAAACTCTGGAAGCAAGTATAGGCCAAACTGCATCTGCAGCTGTGACAAAGACGAGCCCAAAAGGCCCAAAAGGTCCGGGCCTTCGTCAATTCTGACTCCGTTCTCAAACCCTGCACTGCGTCCCCAATGGCCCAAACCCAAAATCTGCACCAATTACCTCAAGACCTATACATGACAGCCCGTGAGACAGCCAGGGAAGTCTTAACCCTGAGCCTTTTGAGCTGCGTCGCTGCCTAACTTTGCCCTCTGTTCATGTGCCAATGTTGCAGCTATTACATCGAGCCACACGAAGTTTTTCGTAATTACGGACGCTCATGGATCCTGCATACTCCTGCGGTCTCCATAGCCACAAAGAGCAAAAGCTCCCGCATGGCAGGACCTATGTGTTTGCCGCTGTGCCCTTGCCACAATGCTTGAGCTCAAAACCCAGAACCCCGAAAATCCTGGATCCTGACTGGAAACTCTAAACCCTGGATCCTAAAGACCAACACTAAACCTGAACCTCAAACGTTGCACCCTGAGCCCCAAATGCTAAGCCCGTGAGCCCTAAATCCCCGAGCCCCCAACTTTGCCCGCAACCATCTGGGAATCTGGCGGCAGTGCCGGCGCACTCTGCGCCGTTCTCCGCAGCAGGCGGGGACCGGCCCCTGCCTTTCAGGTGGTGGTTGTCGTTAACTTGGGGCATTAGGCTTTTAGGGGCTGAGATTGAGGGTTTAGCTTATTCAGATTCTGGGGCCAGGATTTATAGTGAGCTTTGACTTAGGGCTACCCAAAGCCTTGAGGTGTGAAATTCGGCTTCGGTTGCTGGCCTACGGATTATGCGGTTTTGGGCAGCGTAATCTACGGTGTGGCGCGATTTAAGCTGTGGTTCAAGGTTTAGATGCCCTGTGGTGAGTTACCTGTAGATGAAAAGCGGTCGTCTAGACGTAGATGTGGCTGTGCATACTCAGAGGCAGAGGTTGAAAGGCTTAGGAAGGGATTGCTCGAAACCCTAGGTGACAGTGACCCCGAACCCCCACAAATCAAAGACAGGCTTGAAGCGGTTGAAGGCCAATTATCGAGGATAACGTTTAGTTTCCAGTCAGCGGCAGCGGGTAGGGATTTGTCTGGATTATGGCTTAGGCTGAAGCATGGGCCACATGATGAGAGATTGCAGGGCTAAAGGAAGCGCTTATACGAGACGTTGATGATATACTCCATGCTGTCTGGCATGAAACACTAGTGACACTAGTGCTCAACCCAAGATCCTCGGCCTACATCCTCAACCTGTACGGCAAAATCTAAACCCTGAACCTTATAAGCCCTGCAACCCAAACCTCTAAACCTAAAGCCGAAAAAGCAAAAGCCCAATCCCTAAAGAGCCCTAAAGCCTGAATCCTGACCCCGATTCCCTGAGCAAGCCTCGCCGCCGCCCGGACCCTGCACAACACGAACGTCTCGCTCAGGAGCTGAGACGACCTGCAGAGAGGCCGGGACTTGGGAGAGTTTGTCTTGTACGCTTCGAGGATTTCGGGTGCAAGGATGGCTTCAAGGTCCTCACGTGTTGAGGGCCAGGGTTACGGGATTAATAAGGGTTTAGGGTCTTAGGTTGAGCAGTTTTTAGGATTTCAGGACTATTGTGGTTTAAGGCTGAGGCTTTTGGGTTTGTCGCTCTTGCTGAAAGGTTCAGGGATCAGGGACTGGGGACGTTGCCAGTCCAGGGCTGCTAATTAGTGTGCTGGGTCCAAACGATTTCATGTCATTTCACCTCTGTCAGCGATCCTGTCTTTGAACCTTGCCTTATCGAGCCATTATCTTTCATATCATCCTCCCTGGGAAACCTTCTTTTTTGATTTTTGCTTCAGGATGGACTCCAGCTTCCATCTCTTTCCGCACCATATCTCGCAACCTTGCCGCTCACTGCCGCATCCCGGCAAATAGGCGACCCCTTTTGGCTTGCCGCTCTGCAGCTTGCTCCGGAGTCTCATGCCTTTCTTGCATATGTTGCTCCGGCATGGCTTTTGTCGCATTTTTGAGGAGTAGCATGGCTCTTTGACAGCCAACAATCACCTTCCCTTGCTTTTGGCTCTATTTCCTTCCTTCTTTGCACAACGCCCCCAAAAATGCTTGGCAAACCGATCCAGGTGGGGGCAAGATCGGCAAGACACAATTCCCTACCTGTAACGCAACTGGTGACTCACAAGAATATTGCCCAAGCCTGTAAGGACGAAACCCCAATGCCCCTGTGTTCGCGTACAGGAGCCCCGAAATCCACATTCCTTTTCTCCACCCAAAGGACCCTAAGCTGGCATTAAACCGCAATCCTACACCTCAACCTCTCAGCCTGACCTTAACCCAAAGCCTTGGACGCTGAATCCGAGATCCTAAGCTCTAAGCCCTGGACCCGAATCCTGAAGCTCCTATCCTCAAACCTCCGGCGGCCTAGACCTGTGAACTTAACCTTGAGCCAACAATAGTACCAACAAGCTCTCAAAGCCTGGCGCCGGAAGGCTTCCCCAGACGCTACCTGTAGAAACATGATAAGTCACCGAGTTGTGCGGAAAGAGTTTGGCATGAAGTGGGAGCTGAAGATTGAGGCCTAAGGTATTGAAAAGCTAAACATGCCCTGCTGATAATTCAAGAATTAAGGTCAGGGCTTGGGTGTCAGGCTTTGGCACAGCCTGTTTGGTCTAAGAGTTTGTTTGGGCAGTGGACATTGAGGCCTTTGGGTGTCAGAGCTCTGGCGCTTTTTTTTTCCTTTAGCGGCGTGTGTCTCGTATACCGCACCCCAACAATTCAAATCCCTAAACGGTTTAGGGATCAAACGGCCTACGGCTCTTGGACTCTCATTCCTGGCAGCCTCGGGAAGGGCTTGGTCAAGCTCATGAAGCTTCAACTTGTTCAACACAAGTGACTCGTGCTAAACTGTTGAGGTGCTCCACCACGACCACCACAAGACCGGCAGCTTCAGTCTAGCATCAACCAGCTGAATTTGGATGCTGCATGGGTTGTTGGATGTTCTGACTCAATCCTGCGCTAATCACCCATGTCCCACTTGGACCCTAGCGCCGCAGTCACTTCCCTACGGCCCTAAACCCTTCTCCCCAGATCGTACAGCAAAAGCCCAACAACAGCAGCCTTGGGAGGAGCGGAGATCACTCTGGGCTTCACCAGTGGGCGAGCTCCTGAAGCGGCAGATTTGTGCTTTGTGCGGGAACCACACGCGAGAAGTCTAGCAATTACGGTAAGTTGCGGTGAGTTTTGTGCACTTAGAGTGTAGTGTTCATAGGGCCTTCGACGACAACTGTGCCCCAACAACGCGCGGAGCAATCAAACCACAAAAGGGAGAATGGAGCAACGGCGCATCAGGAACCCAACCCCTTGGTTCCACAATATTACACTGCTCAGTTCCAAAAGTCCATATAATCTGCCAAAATATGTGACGGCGATGCTTAACTCTCTAGGGGCTGCTGACAGCCCAAAAGGTCCATATGACTGACGGTCAAAACCCCTCACATTAGGCAATGGCCGCCAAATTGAGGGTGTCGCTTTTTCAATGTTCCTGTCGCCTTACAAGGTGGTGTTGCTTCTTAAATGTTCCCATTGCTTTGCAGGTCTTTCGCCTGAAAACTCTGGGGTGTCGCTTGTCAATGTTCCCGTCGCTTTACAGGGTTTTTGCTGCCCATGTCCGCTACTGACATAGCTCCTTATCAACGAGTGTTGACTGTGGCTCATATAAATACACACTTAGGACCCAGTACCTTAAAATGCGTCCAGCCCTTTCAGCCACAGGTATATCCTATGTAGGGACTGATGCTGGATGATGCCGTGCCCGGTCTCAACTGCTTTAGGCTCCCAGTCGCCACGGCGCCGTTTGGTTTTGATGGGGCATATATACGGAGCAGGGTTCATGGATTCCCCCTCAACGCTGAAGCCTCTAGGGGTTCGGGACGGCTGCGGTGAAGCCTGCCTTGACAACGTCTCAAATATACCTTGATCCATCTTGAAAGAGTACAGTACCGGTCTGAATACTGGATAATACTCGTCTTTCAAGGGCTACACGGCAGGCAGTGGACCTACGGGGACTACAAGATGATTAGGCATCATATCCTTGTCCCCCAAGGCCTCAAGCCACAAAGCCTAGTGGAGCCCACCCCGTTTTGCAGGGGTGCGCGGGGCATGTGAGTGACCTGGCCTATGCCGATCGAGGAGCCTTAAGCTGGGACTGGGGCTGCAACTTTTGGGCGGGATTCAGCGCTTAGTGGATGCAACGCTTGAGCGGTGGTTTTTATTCAACTAACATTCTTATGGCACAGAAACCCGTCAACTAAACCACTCGCGGCCCGCAGAATCCTCAAATTGCATCTTGCAATTTATGCTCCCGCGAACCTTCCGCGAACCGCCAAGCATCCTTTACTCGTGAAAGACTTTCGCGGCTACCTTCCGCGAGCCTTCCACGTCCCTCCGCGGCCACAGGCCAGCGCACATGTTTGATGCTGATCTCCAGTTTTGTGTCACCAACAAATCCACCTAGGACTAGCGACTTGCAGACAAAAATGCTGTGCACTCGAGCCAGTAGTCCCTCATTCGGCCTTTTAAGGAATAACTGACTTTGGCTGGCGTGGAGCTGGACATCTAAGAGAATCTCGTTGCAGGGCCACTTAGGGTAGTGGCATGGTTGTAATATGTATATATATATACACGGTTATACACGCTTCTATGGTACCCTGATGATTGTTTATTGGCTTCAGATTCCATTCTGTGCTTCGTTTTTGAGTTCTCTAGACTCTAGGCCGATGTTCCTACCCAAAAGAGCAACCAAGAAGTCGCTAACCCACCCATCTCATCGTAGCCTCTGCGGAAGCCTCGCGGAGCCGCAACTGCCGAGTTGTAGCTCGAAGGTACCTTGGTCGCGGAGTTGAGTACACTAGGTTAGCAAAGATCAAAAAGCGCACATCAACACAGGGGTCCCTCATACAGGGCTCCGCGCAATCCTCTTTACACAGGGCCTTTACGCACATGGTATGAGATCCTTGCGCAAACGTGTTTTAGTGGTCTCTTACACGAACCTTCAGGATCAACGCATTTGCCTGAAATTTCAGCCGACTTGCAGTATGAGACGTACAACATCTACTTAATTACTTCCTAGACCCTTTTCGGGATCAGTGAAGCACAACCCCCCCAAGTCGTACGTTACAGCCGGCGTTTCTGAGCCCCAAGACATGAGCCCGGAATCGAACCCTGACCGCCAATCCACACCTCTGACCAGAACCCGAAATATCGTAGACATTGAATCTTAAACCCAAGCGGACTCCAAATCCTGAATCTTAGGCCCTGAGTCCTCAACCAGCACTCTAGAGTAAAGCGAGAAGCCCAGAAATCTGAACCCTAAACCTTGAGTCCTAAACCCAAAAAAACCAAATTCAAAACCCTATACTGTGAATCCCAAACCTGCAACCTTTAAGTCAAAACCATGAACCAGAAACCCTTTGGCTCTCGAACACACTGACAACGGCAAGCGGCCACACGCCGAGGCGCGGCAGCTGGTGTAAGGGCTGCCGTCGGCATTGCTGTTGAGTGGTACCGCTCGCGCATGGCTTAGGGAAGCTCAACAAATTAAGTTCGGGGGTTTTGAGTTGAGGTTCTAGGCTTCTAGGATTTGGGGTTAGAGGGTTGAGGGGTGTAAGGTGGGGTTTAGAGGGTTGTGGGGTGTACGATTTGGGGTTATCATGATGTGCAGATGGTGAAGTTGGAGGGTGGAGAGTGTATGGATTCCTGTGTTCAGATGTTCACATGTGTTGTTTGGGCTTACAGTCCTCGGGAAAAGCTTCTGGTGGTTGTGACCATCATCGGAATGACAACTGCCAAAGAGACTGGACTAGGGTTTTCAGGCTAAGAGTTCAAGGGTCGTGAAGTCTTGGGCAGAAGGCTGATGGTTCTGAATTAAGCCTCATGTCAACAAACTTGATCCCACAACCCTAACCCGGAGCTTCTGAAGCTCCGACCACAAAAAACTAGTCCCAGAGAGCCAGAAGGCATTTGCACAAAAGCGCGCCGGCGGATTCAGTTCGGAGAGTATACGATTTGGCTTCGTGCGTCTGGGAAATGGGCTTCGGGATGCTTATGCATTCCTTAGTTCTGTGGGAAGTCATGCAACTGTTATCTAAGGCCAATACTTTGGATCGCGCTTCCGAATTACCCATGCTTGTCAGCATCAACTCCAATTATCACTGGCAGCATGATGCATGTGCCTTCGTCAGTCTGAGGGGGGTTCTTAATGGTCTAGTAGAGTAGACATCAGACGTATGACTGCATACCTTTGCCATGCCCCAAATCCCGCACTTTACATCCTGAACTTTGAAACCTTAGACCTGAATTTGCAGCCCTAAACTCTGAACCGTGCCGGTGGGGCTTTGGGTTTAGGTAGAGGGTGCAATTCCTACTCTAACACATGGCTACTACTGTTCTCTCGGACAGGTAACCTACAAGTAGAGCTAGGGCCGGGCAATTCAATATGTGGCGATGCTGATGATTAAAATTGTGAGAATCTTCCAGGGTTTAACTTATGCTTCCATACAGAGGCCAGAAGGCAGGAATGCTGTAAGCACAGTTCAACCGGTTTAGCGTTGAGGGTTTAGGATGCAAAAAACTTTACTACAGTCCATCGCGCACCCTGCTCTAACCATACATGTCAAGGTCTTTCCGACTGCAGCGTGCTGCCACATTCACACACACACACCATGCGACAGCCTGAAAGATGTGAGGTTTTTGAAGTTGTGATTATGACTGTATCTTCCACACGTAAGAATCTCAGAATGCTTCTGGTACAGAATGTCAGTGTGGAAACTTGAACTGCTGGTCCGTGAATTCCTTGCGGTATCATCCGCCCCCAAGCCCACTTTCATAACTATCAAGGCCGGTGCATGCGGGAGTTCTGGAGTCGTAGAGCCATTCAAGCACCTATCGCTCACGACCTGGATCCTCCGGGGTGTCACAACAATTAGAGCCTCGCGTTTCCGCTTAACCGGGGTCTTCTCGCTAAGGTTCCAGTGCTGAGTAATTGACTATTTGGAATTGCCCTGAGGATCGTTGTGCAACTTAGAGCATGGAGAAACATCTGGGAGTTCGCCTGACTGGCAGTTCACACTGGTGTGGGTGCCCTAGAAGCTAGCTCAACTGATTTGCCATCCTCATAAAAGGCAAGCAGTGGAACCCGTAGCCGTCGACTAGAACCAGACCAGACTTTACGGTTCCTAGAAGCCCGTCCGTGTTGGGCAGCACACAGTACTCTATGACCCACACATCTGTCCAACATGCTTGGTATCTGCTTGGCTTGCCGGCTTGCCTGGTTCACCAAGACAATAGGCGGCTTGTTCGTCTCAAAGCAGTAGGAGAGAAAAGTAGGCCTAAGCTACTGCCTTTCCAGAAGATCCTGGAAACCCCCAGCCTCGAGTTGGAAAACGAGGTTAGGAGACATACATGCAGTATAACAGACATACTGAATTCCAAACACACTCTGATGACCATGGAGCATAGTAGACGTTGAGGGGATAGCGTGTGCGCAGGACCCAACAACCCTGTTCCATGAGCAGGTGTTGTTGACTGAAAGTCGCATTTCACATCTTGTCTTTTTCCACAATCGCTGTGCGCTGCTGCGTTCAAGCTGCACGTGCTCCAAACGCGCTTTTTGTGTCCGTGCTCAATAGACCGAAAACCCTGAGCCCAACTGACACTTCTTCCTACAATGAGCATGCTCTAGCCAGAGAGGCCAACAGCCCTTAATTAAGGAACGTACTCGGAATCTTACAGTTATTGCCAAACATAATTCCAGGGATATCAGTCTTGGATGGTGCAAGCACTATAACACCCATCATAAATCCACAAAAAGTGCACAGGAAGCTGTCATTACATAACAGGCAAATATTCATGAGTGGGGTGGTGAAGGAAAGGGCTTGGGGGTCCGTGGTTCCAACTTTATAGGCTGCTTGTCTAACCGTAGGTGCAGGATTTAGGAGATTAGGCCTTCGAGTTTGGGTGAGGGTAGGGCTTGGTTATCTGAACACCCCGTATGGACATCTTCTACTGCAAGCTCTAGCTACGAATACCAAGAGAAGTTTCAACCCCCTCTTCGCATAGGTGATTGTTATGATCAGGATGCCGCGGTGGCCTCGCTCACTAGTCCACAGGTGCTAACTGGATAGGTATGTGCTGACATGAGGATGCCGCTAGCTTCCACAACATGCAGGATGCTTAGCGGACGAAAGCTGCAACCTGGACCATTGGACCATGGCTGTGGCACTGCAACACATTCCCCTGTGGCCCATACTCTTCAAGCATCAAATCTGCGTCGGCACATTCTGGCGTTTGGGCCGGCAGGGTTCCCCCGACTCATTACTCGAACCGGACCGGTGAGGCAGCGGGAAGGGGGTAGGCGGTGGGGAATGAGGTTCGTTGAGCAAAGGAGCTTCTAATATAATCTGGAAAGCCGTGAGCCATCATAAAGCTCCCAAGTCCCCTCCCCCCGCTGCATAAAGCAGATGGGTTCACGCTGATCACTCCACAAGGCGAGATATCATCAAAGCCGCAAAGACGCAGGTAAGTGCCAGAAGCAAGGTTCGCTATCTTGGGGTCTCTGTCGAACATTGTGATCCATGCGTATGGATCGTGACCTCAACTTTGGCGCTTCAGCTTTGGGCTTTTTGCTACTCCTGCACGCCGCGCCTAGATGTAACTCCATCTCCGAAGCTGCTCCGTGCTGTGCCAGCATCCAGGGACTGCCATTTGCAGCATTTCGTCCGCCGCGTGCTGCAGGGCATTCGTAGCCGCATCCCACCATGTAGACGTGGACTTGACGTAGTGCGCCTCCAGTTTACGGTGCCAAGTCCAGAGTCTAGTGCTGTCTGCCACAGACTAGTTTAGGGTCTAAAATGTAGTGTCTGTGGTTGTCTGCCAGAAGGTCTTGCATGCTGCTAAATCGAGAAGGGAGTTTTAATAATGACTAACGTTGGTCAGGCGTCTATGTACAGGACCCATCCCAAGGCTGCAAGAGAGTTGCAAATCGCATGGAAGAATTGCCTTTAGTTTGGGAATGGCAAGGTAGCTTGTAGCGCCATTGTAGGGGCTTTCCACAGAAGTGCCAGACCATGCATTTGCCAGTACCTGATATAGGTGTATCTTCGAATTACTCTTATAGATCCTCAATCGTGAACCCCCTGATCCCATCATACATCCTGCTTGTTCCAAGGATGCCGAAAAATACTTCCAATTCTGAATATCTTCTGCATGCATGCAACGCAAAAGCGCGATAATTGCCCACGAAGGCACTTTTCTGAGACTTCGCTCTTCGGAAAGTATGCCTGTGGGGTTGATTGAGGGTCTATAGGGTGGTATTTGTTACTATGGAGAAACCCCAAGAATTTGGTATTCTAGAACACCGCTATACTCCCAAGATGTCAGGGCATTGCATAGTCTTGTTATATGATCGAACCATACTCACCAACAAGGCATGGAACTTCAGTCTGATGTAACAGGTCGCTTATATGGGTTTCGTGGTTACTGTCTGCTTCGCAGGTGCTTTGTAGGGCGCTGCTTGCAGTCAAGCCGTACATCTTAGGATTGCAAGTTTGAGGGTGGTGCCGCACGTTATAGGTTTCAGGGGTTTGCCGCGCAGGAAGGAAATGAGACTTTGTAGGTTTCGGGCTTATCATGCTCTTCGGATTTATACGCTTTTGTTCGAAGGACTGTGCAATGTAGGATCCTGCAGCTTTTTATTGAGGGCTGTCTGTCGTGTCTTTTCGTCTGTATGTTAGAAATATAACGGGCTTTTTACTGCGTGTTGTTTGTTGTGTCTTGTCGCCTGCACGTTCGAAACACAAGGGGCTTTACTCGGCCTTAATTAGGGTTCATCAAGGGCCGAAAACGGGGCCCTTTCTTGATGCATTGACATACGAGATACTAAAGGGAAAGAACACTTAAAACAAGCGATGGGGCATAGGTCAAAGCAGGGGACGATTTTGGGATGCGGGCGTGCTTTTGTTAAGCCAACACCGCATGCCCAACCGTGACGTGTACTGTGCTGATGCAAGCGTCATCCTGGTCATGATCCCTCTGCCTCCCCTCATTTGCCAGCTTGCGGGCATGAATACCTGACAATAACGTACTTGCCATATAGCACTGCTACTGCTACAGCGAACCAAAGCCCCACACTTGGGTACTTCTCATTCTTGCGTGCTTGGGCAGGCCTCATCGGGTCAGGTATGAATCTCTCAGACTCCCCTGAAAGATCTCCCTGAAACCCTGAACTTCAAGCCCTGCACCATCTACATCCTTGTTAATTATGACGACTGCCCTCCCCAAAGCCAGCGCACCTCCATGGATGTTGAAACATGTTGCTGGGGTTATTCTTGAATTTGGGGCCGTATGCAGTACCTACACCAACTTTCCTGCGATCCCTCCTGCATCCCTATTTCCAGTGTAAACCTTGATGCTCCATTGGTGGTAAAGTACGTCTTGGGTATGGCTGTTCGCGATTAGACGTCGTGAGAGATCAGGCCAAAACAAAACTTGCTGCCACAGATGACAGTCCTGTCATAAATGCTTGCCCCACAGAGAAACTCTGAAGGAATTCAACTCACAGTTATAAACCAGCTCATTCTAACCAACAACAGGTGCGGGAAGTGCTGGCGCAACGCAGTGGTGTGATGGTGCGGAGATTCTAGCTGTCATTTTGCTCATACATCCATCCCAATTGACTTAAAAACCTCGAGTCTGGAGAATTCTACCCCTGACATAGACCTCTCCCAGATATTTTCTGACACCCACTGAAACCCCGTTCTAGATCATTCTAGACCTCGAAACCACCGCAAACGTTTTAAGCAGAACTTGGGGTGGCTAATTCCTAAGCCTATAAACCCCCAACCTAGAAATCCTTAGGCCCAACAATCCTGAAACCCAAGCCCGAAGAGCCTTAACCTCCAAATCCTGAACCTTGAAACCTAAAGCCCCCAACACCTTGAACCCCTGAACCCTCGAGGTCTAAGGCCTACAGCCCAAACCCCTAAAGACATGGGCCTTCCAAGTGGATGCGAAAGCTCTGAGGCTGGCTTTAGATCACCGTGGTGGCATCAGGCCTTAGCTGGGTGTAGCGTTTAGGGTTTATACTTAGGAACTTTCATGTCATAGGGTTTGGTGTTTAAGGCCTGCGCGGTTCACGCTTTCATTTCGAGTGGGTTAGGGTGCAGGGTTAAAAGCGTTTGAGGGCTCAGGATTTGGGATTTAGGGTTTAAGGTTTGTGGTGTTGTGTTTGTGCGTGGATTAGGTGATAATTGGGCTTTATGCTACATCATGGTGGAGAAGCTCGATTTAAACATGCAGTTCTTGCAGTAGGCAAGTGCTACTCTGCCTCCAGAAGATGTCCCTACCTGAGAACGCGCATGAGAACGGTCCATCTGCAACATGTAGCGCGATGCCATGAAAGTGAGGCAGCAAGGGCCCCTAGCAGCCAAACAACTTCAAAAAGGCCTTCCTGCGAGGCTATGAGTATCGCAGTTGCATCATCATTTCGAGCCTTGTCCTAATCAGCATGGGCCTGTAGCAGCCGCCGAACGATCTGCAAGTGGCCGTGGGTTGCGGCCGTGCACACTTGAGTTGTGCCAGCACTCGTGGCCTTGTTCCTGGTCAGCATGGGCCCTTATCAGGAGGCAAACGACTTTCGAGTGGCCTTTCTTGCGGGCATGAACAATGGAGCCTCCTCATCTTCATCCCTGGCCCTGTCCTTCTCAGCATTGGCCTCTAGCAGGAGGCGAATGAGTTGCAAGGCCTTCGCACGCAGCGATGCGTAATGGAGTCATGCCATCATTTGTGACCTTGTCCTCCAGCAGCAGATGGACAGCTTCAGCACTCCCATAGAAACAGGCAAATTGCAAAGCTGTCACGGAATATTAACCTTCGAAGTCTGGATCCTGCGGCCTCTGTAAGAGCTGATCCATTGCTTGGACGTTGTTCTTCTCTGCCGCATCCATGAGTTGCTGGATGTGCTCCCGGGAGCTTCTCTGGAAGGGCCGCAACTATATCATATCTGGCAATTTCGAAGCATTAAACGCTGCACGAAGTGGGTCTGCCCAACGACGCGCTGAAGATGGTGCCGGAGGGCTAGGACTCTGATTGGCTGGCCGCACATGCTAGCCATCTCAACAGATTCCCCAACTTGGATTGCGAGGGCTACTCAAGCTTCGTCGAGTCGGGTCATAAGAAGTGCGCGGGACTAGCAAAGAACAGATTTTACGTGTTGCTAGCCTTCCTCAGACGGCTTAGTAACCAGTATCCTTCACCTGGGAAGTTTTGAGGGATCTGAGTGTCCATGCTCAAAGGCATCACTCATGCCATACAAGTAGCGCCGTGCGCGACGGGATGTAGACGCTAAACCAGACCCGTAAACCATGTAGAGGCCTTCAAGTTGAGGGCTGAACGGGCTGCCCACTGCGAATAGCACACTGCTTTTTCTGTGTAGCTGACAAGTCTTCTTTGCCGGGTGCTTGTGGGGGTGCATCGAACCATCTTCATAAACAGTCCCATGAACAGAAAGCAAGAATCTATCTAGCGCAACCCCAAAACAAGGACCTATCAGTATCAGACTGTATGCAGCTGTGCAGTTCCCAACATCCAAACCATTGCCCCTATCAAGATATATGCGGTCTAGAAGCATGCCCTTACAACCACTGCATTGCTTGAATCCCTGCAGCCGAATATTGAGCCCAACGGTTGTATATGTCCCGTGACACAGAAAACATTCCGTACCCCAAAATGCCAAGCGGTCCTCTGTCGAGTACTTGGACCCTCCGAACCCGCAAACCCAAACCGAACGGAGAGACCTGAGCCGAGGCACAGCTCCAGGCGTTGAAGTTGTCTCTGTAATTTTTACCGCTGCTGTTTGATTGGGTACCTGCTTTCCAGCTAAAGGCACAGGATTTCGCACTTAAGGTTCAAAGGCTTCAGCTCGAAGACATGCTGAAGGAGCCGTGACGAGCCAATCCGCTCAAGCTAGAAGTGTATTTGGACAAGTATACATACTCTTGTTTAAGAGCCGCCAGGCATGAGCAAATACCCTGCAACCCATGTGCCTCAACAGGGCCAAACGGCAACATGCTACGGCCGAAATTCTGGGATTCTGTTTACAGAATTTAAGGTTTAGGAACTAGCGTTATCCGGGATCCTTTCCCATGGTAGCCCAACTAAACCAAAATGGGTAGTGTTGGTGGACTCGAGGCACGAAGTAGCTTTCATTCAGAGACTCAGAGCTGCAATACTTTTGAAAGTCCAATACGAAAAGTGCAGGAATCAAGGCTGAGGGTTTTGGATTCCTAGACCTAGGCCTTAGGAACTTTCATAAACCTGGTAGGCTCACCCGTCCAACAGAATATACAAATACACACATCTCCTCTACTGCGACTCACAAGTCGAACTTGGGTCACCTCTCAATTAACAACTTAACAACGAATCCCACCAGCCCGCAACAACACATAGATTCTCGCTGAATATGCAGGGATCGGTTTTAAACTGAGTCTACGCAAGCCCAGCAGCCCAAGCTCAAAGGTTTAGCTACAGATCTGATCTGACGTTAGGGGCCAAGGTGAACCGAGGGACCGGTAATCACCGATACGCTCCCCCTAATCTTTCCTTCGAATCCGCAATGCTCTCTAAGCTTGCCCAGATATCTTGCCCTCTTACCACCCCCGGAGGACCTCCAACAATAATCGAAGGGTTAATGATTCAGTTTCAGGTTGCGGATCAAAAAGTTTGCGGGGCTTTTATGACTGAAGGTGTTCTCAAGATCCGGGCGGCAGAAGAAAGGTCCTGTACGTCTGGTTATGCTTTATCTCACATCCTCACCAATATCGAACAGCAATCGACATGGACACAGTACTTGGAGGCTCATAGGTGGCGATACATAGGGTGCCAAGTGGAGATCTACAGTTTTGTCCCTCTTCATTCTCAATCCTGTGCAAAGCCACTTACGAGCTTTCCCAGGTATGGCAGGCACTAGCTGCTTAGAATCTGTAACAAAGGGCCTTAAAACTTGGGCCCTCTTTTCGATTCTTTTCCATGTTTCATGATGGGTAACAATTGTGCTGGCGCGGGCCCTATATAGAAAGACTTCCTGGGAAACTACCCTGTGGAAGAAATTGTTCAACAGGATTTTGCGGTTCGAAGACTTCAGGGAGTGTGAAGGAAACTCCAGCTGAGTGGTCCCTCCATTCCCTGAGGTCCAAACCCGCAGCAGCCCAACTCAACTATCAATCTTTGGTTCAGGAATTTGAGTTTAGGATTGCAATGCTCATCAAAGTGCTTAGTGGGCCTTCTTTTCAAGCTGTATGTAGGGCTAATACGGTGCTATTTGATGAGTCCCCTGTTGAGCTCCCTTTTACTTGCACCCAACCCCAATCTCTGCAGAGCGGAGCACCCAGTCTAGGGTTGTGGGTCTGCTTTGGGCATCAATTAATGTCGAAAACTGTGGGCTGTACCCGCGGACACTGAAGAGGGGCCTGCTTGCGTCCTGCAAAATGCCTGCTAAGCAAAGTGCCTGGAGCTGTTGCTTACTTGAAGAAATTGAAGAATGCTTCTCTCTGCCACTCCGCTACTCTTGGTTGAGAATAATGCGCTGCAAACTGTTCCAACCCTTCACCCTATTGCGGAGTATTTCTTGGCACGCCTCTCCTCCTGCACCCACAACCCTCAAACCCCAAGACCCCTATAAAGCGTCAACTCCTGACCCAAAGCCCTCCAACCCAAAATTCTGAATGCCAAGACCCTTAACTCCAATGAACAAATCTCATAAGGCCATCTTAGCCCCAAAGCCCTAAAATCCAACATACCCTGAAACATTGCCTTGCTGGCCCCTGCAACGGAAGCCTTGCAACGACAAGAGCAACCGGCGGGCTGACAAAAGGAAACCCTACCTATTAGTCAAAGTAGGGTTTCGGTTTGGCACTATACGCATGGGATAGTGCCTTCCATCAGGTCTACCACGTTTGCTAGGAGTTACATAATTGCGAGTCCTGGATGGTACAAGATTTCCCGGGTGCTACCATAGGGACGAGGGTCTCCAATTTGAGGCTGCGAAAATGGAGGCTTCGGGGGCCTTGGGAGTTCTGGGTTTGTGGGCTCAGGACCGTTGCGGCTAAGAATTTCAAGGTTGAGGGACCCTGGAGTTTGCGGGTCAACGCCACATGTTCGCCTGCCAAGCACTACCTCACCCCATCCAGAAGCTTATTCAGCCACTCGTTTTGAACCTTAAGCCCGAAATCTGTACATCTTGACCTCCTGTTCACCCCCACCCTTTAGCACCAGAGCCCATGAAACAGTCTACTCGATGTTGGAATCCAAGCCTCAAGCTGAAATACGCTCGAACGTGAAGCTGTTGGGGAATCTTATACGAGGCATAAGCCTGTTACGTACCAACGATTCACAATCTCAATTGTTGGTGGTAGCTGAAGCTCACTGAAACCATCACACTTTATGTACGTGGGGCCCTACGGCAAGAGATCCAAGAATGCATCTCAAAAGCAACTCCTCAATGTTAAATAAATGAATCATCGGCTCGCAAAGACTCCCTAGGTATGCCTTCTTCCATGGATCGCAAACCCCAAGCCCCCTTCAGAAACGGCAGTGGGCAGTCCCTTCGAATTCACTGCTGATGTGAAGGAAGAGGCCCGTCAAGGCAGCTCCCCCAGAAAATGTTTGCTGCTAGGATTCCCGAGAAGCCTTGCACTAGAACAGACTTCGCTATTAGAATTACTATGAATTCAGAGGCCTAGTACCACCAGTACTAGGGAGGTGGGGGTTTCGTTGAGGGGAGGAGATTTGAAGATGAAGCCTCCGCAGGTGCTGGAAGGAAATGATTCGCCAAGCACGTCGTAAAACCTAACACTACTGGGACCGGTCACTGTTGCGCTTGGTATGGTTTCTGGCTGTACTTTGCTGGGACTCACAGAGTACTGCGTTTGAAGGGAACGTAGCCTTCCCAATTGCTATAAGGCACGGAACCCTGAACCCAAACGCCGCTGCGCAACGTTCTTCGCGGTCTTTCGGGCAGTTGTTTTTCCCAAGCTCATGTTGGCAATCTGAGCTTGCGGTCGAAGAGTTGTCGCCTCCTGTTGGTGCTCAGGTCTACCAGGCTCCCAAAACTAATACAGAACCTGAACAGGGCTCGTTGTAGAGGCGTTTCGGGTTCCGTGCCTGATTGGTCGAGAACCGCATTTTGAGTGGCTCTAGGGTTCCCGCTTAGTTAATTATCTGCCTTCATCTCTTGTTCTAAACCTGTCTAGGCAGGTGCTGATCAGTTAAAAGGAGCTGAGGTTCCAAAGCAAGGGTTGACAGATTTCAGGATCTATCGCGTTGTCGCATATGGGGGCTTTCGGTGCACCTCTGAACGACCATCTAGGGCATATTTGGATCTTATGTACGACCTGTACACTGAGAAGGGGATCCCTCGTTTGAGACCCTAGCAGGGCATCATTGACGCTTTCTGGAGAACAGAGTTTAGGGTTCAGGGAGCTATCTAGAGTTATGCTGTTGTAACATAAGGACTGCTTCTTTGAGAACCACCCACAGTCCAACAGGCCAGCAAAGTCCTTGAGTAACAGCTGCTTTGTTCCAATAACCCTGTATCTATTAGCCAAAGTCCAGATATCAGGAAGCTCGTTCGAGATGAATGCAGGAGCATGCCCAAGCCCAGCATGCACCAGCCAACCCCTTTATGACATTATGGCGAATCGCATGGGATTGACATCTAAGCCTTCCAGAACTGAGGCCAAGAAGTTGGCATTCCTGAAACCATGGGCGCAAAGCAGTTGCAACACCCATGACCATGACCTCA
>CAJNIZ010028779.1:109613-126939 GCA_905231905.1 Symbiodinium pilosum | reverse complement strand
TATGACAAAGAGCTTCGTTGGCGCGAGCTTTGCCATAGGACCTCGCGCCCCCTGCAATGACATTGTAATACCCTTAGTAACAGGGTTTCACACACACACACACACGCACACACGTTGGTCCAAAGAATTGCCTCTAACACCGTGCCCAAAACCCAAGATGTGGTTTTGGGGAGCCTTCCAAGAAGATCGTATTTTCCAGATCTCAAGCGGCTTATCATCTTTTGAATTTCGTTACGAAAGTAAGTGGGCAAAGGTCAGAAAAAAGGCGCGCACCTATGAGTTTACTGGAGACACATCACCTGGCCTCTGCTTTCGCGGATTTCATCCCGAAGCCCTCCGTGATTTCTGCAACCCTGCTCACTCACGGCTACGCTGTATATTTTGCTTAGACTAGACCGACAACTGCAACCAGCAACACTGAGTCTTCCTGGACCCTGAAGATTTGAAAGAACTACGGCCCGAAGGAGCCAAGATCTTCCCAGCATTTGCCAAAACTATTAATGAAGGAACATGCTGTTAACACTATGTCCAGCATGACCCGAAGTACCCTAAACTTTGGGAATGATGCACTAAGGCCATGCAGGATTTCAAGTGTCGACTGTATCTAAGTTCCGCTGAGGTTCTCACTATATTTGCAGGCATGTTTATCAATGCAAAAGAACGATGACCCTAGGTGAAAAATGGTGTACCCTTGGTGCCTTGAGCTTCGAAACATTGCGTGTTGGTGGACTCGGCGGAGACGGCACACTTGCCAACAAAGAACTCCTGAAGGATAAGCAAGCTCAAGCTGTGTTTGACGCCGAAACCATAAACCCGAAGTCTGTGACCCCAAGACTTAAACCCTTACCTTCCCACTACTTCTCGAAGCCCTATTCCTGCAAGCTCTCAGAAACCTGCAATCTACTGAGACTTGAACTGCAAAATGACTGGAACGCAGGCAATTCTGGTGGTTGCTTGAGGGGTCTTTTGGTACCTGCCACCCCAGGCCTTTCAGTGGTTGGCTGATCGTCGCGCGCCAGCGGTTGGGCAGACGCTGTGGTGGGCAGCGTTTCGTCTTGCGTGTCTGCAGGCGGCGGCTTGCTGTAGGATCTAACGTTATAGGCTTTAGAGGGAGACTTTCGGGTATCTCGTCGGGAAACTGCTAGTTGCCTTATAATCGTTTGGGGGTAGCTCTCAAACATCTGAAAAGTCTTCACACAGCCAACTTGAGAACATCTCCAAGGATGGGTTTGGAAAATTACTCAAACAATGAAGTCAAAGAAACTGGAAAACGACTTAAGGTGTAGGTTCCGGATCTCCTGCACTCTGAACTTTAAACCCCTAACCTTGAGTTTTATTTCGCAAGCGAGCTTGAACCAACCAAGTTACAGGACCAGCAGTGCGAACTGGAGCAGCAAGAGAATGTGAAGAAGTGACTGAAGCTGAACCTTTTCCTACAAGCCTCCACCCTCATTGATGAACTTATAAGCTCCGGTTATCTGTGTAGCTTTTCATCCCGTCGGCAGAGTCACTCTATTTCCGCGAGTACGAAGTCAAAAGTGTTCAGCTACCCAAAATCAGTCTCAAGTATGGTCCACCTGCTATCACGCGATCTGGAACAGTCCGAGCAGCACTCACCTGTGGTACCGGCGATTTCCCTGACTACTGCTGTTGATATTGTGCTCCTTCTTAAGAAGCTAGTTCCCTTTCCTGAGTGAAGAAACTGTTGTGGGGCCAGAAACGCGAAGACGTACGCCCCCCCATCTTCACATCGGAACGTTCGTGAAGCCCCACCATGAGAGTTTGCACTGCTGATCAACCCCCACTTGAATGAAGCACTGGTCCCTTGGTGTTCATCCTGGCCCTGCTTTCATGTAGGCGGTGCGGTTGCTGGAGAAAACTCAAGACAAATGGGGAACGGCGAGCGTTTGAGTCCACTTAGACGAATGGAGGATAAATGCGGCCTGCAAGCTACAGGGCACACATCCTAAAAAAACCTGATGAAAACTGAATGCGCGTCCTGGGCACCCGCCCCTCCTGGCAGACGACAAACACACAGGCGCTGTGTATCCTTGTGCGCCGCCTCACCTAGGCAGGGAAATACTGTGAAAAGGGAGAACCCGAATCCACGAAGTCCAACCTAAACCCTGTGCCCAAACCCTGCGCCCACACCCTACTCGAAAGCCAAAAACCCAACCACGTTTAGATCCCACACCATTACCCTAGCCCTACCCCGCCTAAAACAAAAAACCCTGAACTCTGAACCTTATCCTGACGCAAGGCTTGGGCCGAGAAGAAGTCTGGTGGTGGGAAGCTTGGGCTTTTTCCCAGACGTGTAACTGCCGGATTCCTTCGTACCCAGCACAGGCCATTTCTTGAAAACCACATCTCAGCGGTTTTGCTTTTAGATCCTCTGGATTCAAGTTTTTCTGTTAACACACCCAACGTGGGTACAGCATTCAGCACTGCATAGATCAACTCCCGCCCAACAGTGGTGCCCTGATTCCCCTACTCACTATCTATCCAGGTACGTACTACATGTGGAGCTTGTGTTTCACTGTTTGGGGAAGTCTTTAAACGTGCTGAACCAGAGTGCCAGGCATTTTCGGAAGATCCAGACTGAAGTTGCAAGGCCCGAACCCAGGGTCCAATTATGGGCTAGGTTTCTGATGCCCGTACCCTGCTGCACGGGACCATAGAGCCCCGACACTGAGACCCAGTATTGGATCCTGTTACCTCAGGCCCTTCTGACTAGAACCAGTAGAATTGAGAGCAACCTCTACCAAACCCTTCAACGGCACACCCTAAACCCAAACGAAACCCAAACCTTACATCCCAAGCCCGTAGACTGTTCATCAGAATTTCCTGTTCTATACTATACCCTCTGAAGATTTTAAACTGTAAGCCCAAAGCCCTTGTTCAGACTTTGAATGCAGAATCCTGGTTCGGACTTTTAATCCTGATTTTCTGTTTCTATACCCTCTGAAGGTCTTAAAGCCTAAGCTCGAAGCCCTTGATCAGGTGTACCTCCCCAAATCTAAATTCCTATGTAGCAAGGTGGCAAGTAATGGGATCGCGCAGAAGATCTCCGTTGAAGAGGCAGGCCTGGAATGGAGGTTCGTTTTTGGATTTGAAGATTGTTGTGAGGCTATCTGGAGATGTTAAAGCGAAACTAATCAAATGTTTTTAAAACCCTGAACCCCTGGAACCAAACGCGAAATCCCAATCACCATCCCCAAGGACCCCTACAAATTGCTCAAAGCCAGCACGCAAGAAACCTAAGACGCCCCAAGCTCAAACAGCAACATACCCAAAGCTTCCACCCTCAAAGCTTTAACAGCAGAATCAAAGAACCTTAGGGCCCAAGGTTTCCTAGCCCAGGCACGCCGTAGGAGTGGCTGCTGCGCTGTGAAGCAAGTGCAGGCTGATCGGATCCTAGAAGGCCGAATCGTTTGCAGCTTCTTTGGGCTCCGGGGTACGGAGGCTTGGTTCAGGATTTGTGGTCTAGGGTTGGGGGGTTTTATAATGAGGGTAGGACTTTGGGCTATGGGCTTCCGATTGATGATCATGGGATTTGGCCAGGACTTATGCAGAGTGTCCTTCAGGATCATATAATACTTGTTCGGGTTTCGGGTTTGCTGCAAGGCTTTTAGTGAGTGAAAAAGAACCCACCACCATATGCAGGGTTTGAGGTCGGAGGTTCTACGCTTTGGGTGTGAACTGCAGCCAACACTTCGCATTACCACGCAGGAGTTCACCCAAGAAAGCTGCTGATCTTTCAGCTCGGCTGCTCACAGAGTCATAGCTTCCGCCCGCTTGCCATGTTGAGCGGGCATAGGTAGGCCACGCTCCAGGGTCTGAACATCAGGTTCCATCGCTCTTGCCGAGCTTGTTGCGCCAGATCCTGCACATGATGCAAGGTGCAGATTGCCGAAGAGCTGGGAGCCTTTTAGCTCAAGCAGCTTCAGCATAAGAATCGTGAAGCATCCGAGCAGCTGAGCACCAATGTTTGCCCGACATCATCATGGATGGTCGCGAGGTTCCGAAACGTATGGTCTGAGGTCTACAGGCCGTGAACCCTGAGGGGACAACCCACGCCCATACGCTTCTGGCTTCAGGTTGCACTTCAAGATGGAACTTACCCTGCGGTTTTAGGCTGGAGTTCTATGGGTTATCAATGCTACTGGTTTGAAGTTTGGGTCCAGGATCCAATGTTGAGGGGTCAGACTTTGGGTTTAGTTTGCTGGCCGAAGTGGTGTTGGGCTGGAGGTCGGACGATTTGGAGAAACAGGACCCATTTGATCCTCCTGACTGAGGTCCGAGGGCGCCCGTTAGACAACGCGCATGAAATGAAGCCGCGGCTTAGGATTTGCAGATGAAGATTCAGGCCTTCTCCAAACCATGCAAGATGATTGTCATAGTCAAGCTGTTGCCGGGCAAGGTATTGTCATTCAGGATGAAACTTTCAAGAACTCCCATGACCCTGCAAAGACGTTGGTGGAATCAGCACCTTGCAGAACCTGTAGCTCCATTGTGGAAGAAACATCTGACTTCTTTAATATGAGCTGAAAGCGGATAACGGAGTTTCTCAACATCATCATAAAGAATTCCCAAAGTGGGCACCTATAATCCCCAGATGTTCGCCACATATCATTAGGTTCCCTCAGACTACCACTGGCTTGAGAACCTTCCATAGTACTCTTCACCACCTCACGTGCTAGCTCTTCAAAGTTTTGCACACGGTTTACGTTTTAGGGCCCGAAGATGCAAAGCACCCGTAAACATGATGTTGCTTCCCTTCAGCTGTTCATTGTAGTTGCTGCCAACTACTCCCTCCAGTCAGCGTCCAGTTTGGAGGCTCGAAAAAAAACCTGCATCAAGCTACGCATTGTCAGATTTACCGCCGCACCTGCAAATGCGAATTGTCGGACTTCGGGCAGAAAATGATCGCATAGAAGGCGGCAGCGAATCCATGAACATTCTACGTTCTGGACCCTCAACGAATACTACGGTGGATGGTGGACGGACAAAACCTGTATGCTTCTTGGGATACCATACTAATTACCATCTTTCTCAGGGTTCATGTCTCTGTCCACCAACACAAGGATTTCACGGTATCCATTTTCGCCCACTAGCCCTCTTCAGCCCTACACCCCAAATCATCTACCTTTGAACCGCCAAGTTGCCGTGATTTCTCTCGCAACGCTCACAGTACATGAAGTGGCGAAGGGCCTGGAACAAGGCTGCAGCTTGGGCTTGTAGGATTTGGGATTTAGGGCGGTACAAGGTGTAGACTTCACGTACTAACGGCTTGCCCTTGGCTTCCCTTTGAGTTCTCTCAAAAACCCGAACAACGTGACAAGAGCCCACAAAACCTTGGTCAAAAGGCCCCTAAGCAGGCGGCTTGCTGCGGGGCTATCCCCACATGGGCAATTGAGTGTACCAACTGCATATTCACGTTCTGGAGCTTTCAGGCCTAAGGCTCCAGATTGAAGACCCAGAAGTTTGGAGATCCATTCAAGTGCGGCTGTGGTACAGACGAGGTTACAGACTGGAGGCTAGGGTTAAGAGATGGCACACATGTCCTGTCCTTAAAACAGACCTGTGTTCCGTGCTGGTGTAAGGGCAGGAACTCTACATCCCAACACAAACACACCCGAACCCTATTACCTCATACGTATTAATCTGCTACGTCCCAATTTCCCCTCAATTCCCAACATCTTGGTCTTTTAAACCTGACATGTAATGAATCCCCACATACCCCCCGAAACTGCCGCTCTCCATATACAGCCCCCGAAAGCAAACTCCTACAGGCTAAATCCTTGTTCTGCGAACTTCTCAAGCGGGGAATGCTTCTTCAAGCCCTGAACCTGACACATCCCTACACATCCATACATGCCACGTACAAACCCTGTAGTCGAACGCCCATTGTGCGGAATCTCCCATTCCACATGCTGTGTATCCCTAAAAGCTCCAAGTTTCGACTTCGTTGCTCATTAGTTTTTTCGTGATTCGCCATTTCAACCCCCCGACAAAGCCCTGGATAATTTTTGGAAAACCCCAGATCTGGTAAGGACTCCCTAAAGTTCCTAAAGAGGCCTGGAATTTTTTGTAAGCCTTACACCGAGATATCCATGTATACCTCTTTTTCTCCCTATATATACCCGACATGTACCTATATGACCCCTGTACGATGCCCGGTGTAGCAAAAGCTATTAACCTCTGTAACCACCATTTACCTTCCTCTGAGCTCCAGGCCTCGCAGCGGTTGATGAAAAGCAAGTCAGAGACAGACTGGGCTGGAGCGGCGCAAGGCTTGGACTTAATTGTATTACTAATAGGTGCAGTTCTAATTGCATATTGCAGCGTACAATTTGCAACCATGGGAAGCGTGAGGGGCTTAGGGACTACGCGCCCGCGCTTTAGTGGATTTTGAGGCGTTTTGAATTGAAGTGTTTGGAGTTTAGGGCTAATAATTTCAAGTCTGGGTGCCGGGCCTGTAGTTCAGAGTTTCAGGTTTGGGGATTGGGATGATTAGGGTCGAAGGTGCATTCACTTTTGATGTAGCGTTTAGTGACATTACAATTAGCTTCCGGGCTCCTCGTAATTAGGGGTGCATGGGGATAGGTAGAGCTTACGGTGTAAGGCATCAGAGCCTGCGGCTTCTGAAATCCGAGGTCCCGTGTCGGATGCTAATTATAGACAAGGTCACAGAGAGATTGCAAGGGCAAGTATTCAGGGCTTTGGACCCATGTTGTTTGGGGATCTCATATTTGCAAAGTAGATGAGCCCAGAAGCACCACATGAATACAGATATGCCTTTGAATCTCTACTAAGCCGCAAACACAGCCGCTGGCACGCAAAAAACAATTCAGAACCAAAACCCTAAAGTATACAGTGCGAGAATGATCAAGCCCCAATCATGAACACTAGCAACATCCGTGGCCCGGGCGCAGCTCCCACCTTGACTGGAGCAGAAGTCGGCGCAAGACTGGCCGGACCTACGAGACTTCCATGGTCAACACCAAGAGTCTGGAGCCTAAGAATTGCCACGTGTTTGGAGGGCTGCTGACCGCGGCGCATATGGGAACTGCCAAGAGGTCATGAGATGAAGCATGCGAGGATCTGAAAGTACTTGCAAGGACGGGACTTCCAAAGTCAGAACAGCAAGATTGCAAGAACGGCATGGCCTGGCTTCCAAAGCTTTTAAACGCAACAAAAAATGTATTCACGTACCCTAAACCTCCGAAACCCTTCGCATCATCAAGGTTGGGAGCCTGTCTGCAGCCTGCACCAAAGCAAATGGCGGCACAAGCACCTCAGCGAAGGCTTTGCGACACGGCCTCGAATTCCAAATTTTGAGTTTTAATTTGCGGGCTGTGCAGCACTCAAGATGGTCTCATTAAGGACGTAACAGAAAAGATATCCTACAGACTATAGACCCCTAAGCTATGAAGCCCTGACCCATTGGCCTCGGCTTTTCTTGCAATTCTAGAAACCAATGGACAGGCTCGGCCTATTCAGCTCTATCTTGCAAATCCCATCTTAAACCTGGGATAGGATCGCAGTCTTTAGATGCTGGGCCCATGTCACAGTTTCTCATATCTCTTGGTTTCTCGAGAGTATGGGTCCCTTGTGAATAAAGGCCCAGCTTGTTGTCAAAAAAGGGAACCGCTGCTAAGAAAAAACGTATGGCACGCAGATGCAGATTATGCGAGATTGGGAAATTCCCGGTGGCCCCTGACAAAATGCGTTCACAACCATACGGTTTTCATGTGTACGTGGTGTAGTCCAGGCGCATTTGGGTCTGCAAAGCCAACCGAAATATCATATGATTATCTGGATGTTTGAAAGCCCATGTCTTGATCAAACTGTTACATTGAAAATTCTAGGCTAAACGACGCCATGACCCAACGAGATCCCACAATAACCCCCCCAAACCGGGCCCAAGCCAGAACCCTCTGCAACATCAGATCCCTGAACCCTAAACCCGAAGGAAGCATAACTTCAGCACTCTCAACCCAAACCTTTAGGCACAGACTTGCCATACAGCACTAAGATGACTGTAGAACCTATGCTGCGCATCTTTAGCTCCAAGCCTGAAAAATAAAGCCGCGAACCAGATTAGCCCAAGTGCTGGCTGCTTGGCTTCCTGAAAGGCCTTCGGTGAGTTTGCAGGGAATAGCCGTTCGGGTTCGGGGGAGTTTGCAGTGTTTATAGGGTCTCTCGGCGCCATAGAGGAACTTTGTAACAGTACGACTTTAGGCTTCTCAAGATTCCCTAAGTCTCTGCAATACCCTTCCTATAACAAGCCTCGAAACTCGCATTGGGCCCTTTGGAAGGCAGGGTTTAAAACCTTGCCTGATAGGAGTCTTCCTTGCCTCACTTGGGCTTCACATTGCACATACGAGAGCCACGCAGTTTCTCCCTCTTTATGCTCCATCTCAAACGCCAGCTTACTTCGTAAACTTGTAAACAGTGTAGCCAAAATGTTGCATGTCAATTGCAGAGCCGCTTGCCTCACAAGCTGAACACTGCGCAATCTTCAGACAGCAACAAACTAAAACTATGCATGACAATCTGAGAAAAAAGTGGCTGACCTCAAGCCCATGCAGAGCCCCGACCATACAAGTCCATGTGAAACCAGGTGTCCATTGCAAGTGTGTACTCATTGATGCCTGGGGCAGTGCGCGGATAGCCCGCCTCATTTGAAAATACAAGCTAATTCAGAAGGATAACAAAACTCTTCTCATAGCGACATTGCTGTGGGAGTATGACTATGTAAGCCTGAACCCTAGAAACCTGAACCTGCTCAGCGAGCTAAGTGCCAAGTCCAGCCTCAGGCAGCAAGGGCTCTGCAGGCATGGGCCGAAGCCGAGACTGGCTGTCAGCGAAAGAGGATTTGATGGAAAACCCCCAGGCATGGGGGGTAAAGGATGAAGGGTTGTAGGGTTTTGGGTTGTAGGATTTACGACTTTGGGCCTTTTGCTTTTGAACTTCAGGATTTGGGATTAAGGGTTTATCAGAGAGTGCGGCTCTTAGGGACCGCTGAGGGGAATGGAACTCCTAGGATCTCAGGTTAATGAGAAGGATAACAGTACCTCAGGTGGATGCATATTGGGAGTAATGCGGCTACAGTAATTTTTCATAGAGGTTACACCCAGGATTTGAACTGCAACCTGCGGGCGCCATCATGTAGTTGTATATTGGGTCTTGCGATATTGTTCTACACGCGCTCTAACCCCTACACCTGAATGCCGAAACGACAATTTGAGAGTTTTTCTATGCATTGCTTACAGAATCGCGGACCCTCAGAATTCCTATGAAGCACAGTGTACTGTGTGTATATAAGTAGATAAATGCATAGCTATACGCCTCAGGCCTGCTGGTACCGCCTTATGTTCCCGCTTTTGAAGCCCTGTCTCCCTATCGCTGCTTCAAGAAGTGGCTTCGAAGGACATGCCAACCTATGTGTCCCTATAGCCTGGCTAAAGGGTCCATTAAAAGCTCAAAACATGTTGAGAAGTCCCTCGCTTGCCTTCATGGCCAGCTTGCTTGAGGAGGCCACGAGGAAGAGGTAGCCTGCCAACGGCGCAGGGTTTAAGTTATTGCTTTCGAGTTTGGGCTTAGGGTCTTGGGTTGTTTTGGGTTTGGGGTGTAGAGTCTGAGCCTTGGAGGCTTGGGGTTTGAGATGAAGGTGTTCAGGTTGGGGGCGTGGGGCTGAAGATCAGGGTGGGCTTAAGCACGGCAAGTGCAAACCCTTCTGCAGGAGGGCGGCTCTAAGTTGTATGGACTTGGCAGAAAGGGCTTTCACAGAACGCTGCACTTAGTACGCAAATACACCAGTACCTGAGGTGATGAAGAATCACACAGTTTCTCTGCTTGGCATTAGATCCGAACTTGAAGGGTCAATGGGTTAAATCGCTCAGATCCCAAGAGTCCTTGGTTCAGAGGTAAGGAGGCTGGGCTTAGATTGTTGAATCCTTAGGGCTTACGAAGAGGCAGCCTGCCATCATCATGGAAGATACTCCAAATACAGTAACCCCGGCAAAAATGACAGACTTCCGTTGTCCACCATATGGATAACATATGGTCGAAGAGGCCTCTTTAACAGGAGCTTTGCATGGATAAAGCAGAATTCTACCGGAGCATGAAGGTGGGGTCCCGGATTCAAAGTTGAGAGTCTTGGAGGTTTAGCTTTCAGGGGCGCTGCCCGTTAAGATATGTGCCACCTTCGCTGCTTTGGCATGGTCTTCAAACTGGCAGGCTAGTCCAAGCGTGTCGCCTCCGGTAACTTTGCAGTTTGAGCTGAACCCGCCTAGTATAGAAGCCTGTTCATTGGTAGCTTACGTGAACTTTTACGCACGTTCAATTGAAGCAAAGATGGTTCTTGTAAGAGGTGGTTCTAGAAGCTGTTCAGATTTCCACCAGTCCCTGGGACCCTGAACTCAACCAACAATATTGTGGATGATCACGATTCTGCATGACCTGAGCTGACATATATCCCAGGCATAGTTGCTGGGCTTTGGAGCCTTCTGGGTACTTGTAAACCCTAGCACCTAGGCCCCAAGAACAACATGTCAAGTCCAAGGAGTGAACCCTAGACCCAAAATCCTGAGCCCTGTCGTTTGCATCGCACCTGGACCCCAAGGAAGCTTGGTGACGCCATCCAGCCTTGGACTCGCACACGGAGATACAGTAGGTGTCCATGTTGATGATGAAGGGTTTGAGATGCAGGTTGGCAGATTGGCCATAGGGCTCATCAAGGCAGAACTTGGAGTTCAGATCCAATAGATTTAGGCTGTGAGGTTTGTGGGTCTCTTAATTCGTGCGGGGTTTGGGGTTTGGGGTTCGTAAGGGCGACGGGAGGACAGGGTGTATCCATGGTGAGATTTTTGCTCATGCTAGGACACGCAGAACCTACACGCACAAAACCAACCAGGAATACGCTCGCCAAAACCATAGAGAAAATCCTGACGGTTCATGATCATGGTCTAGTCATGGTTTAAGGCAATAGCCCACTGCCAATTGCGACCTCGTGTCGAAAATCAACTTTGTCATCACCGTACCCGCCGAAATAACATGGACCCCACAAGGACCCTAGTGGGACTATCAGGACTATGGTTAACAAAAGGTTCCATGTTTTGCGTGGCAGGTAAAGCCTGTCGGATGCATGTCAAGTTAAATCCTCAAAGTGCGAACGGTGTCACGAATCTGAGCCCACACCCCATAATCCCACGTTGTCGTCAGCGGAAATGTACTGAAACAAGGTGCCTGGAATCGTATGCTATACAGTCCGCATGGAGAATGCGTTGTCAACCCTCATGAACCCTCAACGACACCGCCAGGAACCTGCTGCTGGCCGGGAAGGAAGCGACCGTAACCTGAAACTCCCGAAGTCTTAGCCCCGGCATTCCCAAACCCTACAAACAACCGCAACTAAGATCTCGGCATGCAAGGCGGCTGAGGGCTTTCAGGCAGCTGCAGGTACCGGGCCTCTCTAGTCGGGGGCACACTACGGAGCTTTTGGCTTGGGGTTTCAGACTTGCGGGGCTTAGAGCAAAGTCTAGAATTTCAGGTAGAGGGTTCGGGCTGTAGAGCCCCGGGTGCAGAGATTGGGTTTATCGTTTGTAGCTCATAGGGCTCAGGGTTGAGAGCTTAGAGCGTCAGGCTTGGGGCTCACGGGTAGTGTTACTTGCCGTCGAGTATGGTGTCTCAAACCCTTTGAGCAGTTCCACATGGAGTGGTTATCAGCCATCGCTATCAAATGTCCTTTTCATGACAACCACGCGTCCAACGAAAGACAGCCTGGATCCCTGAACCTTAAATCCGAATCCCCGAAACCAATTTCTGGTGGCTCCAGGTTCAGGAGGTCCTTGATAAGAGGCCCTGTTATCAGGCCTTGCCACGTCTGTAGCGGATGCTGTCAAGGTGCTTCTATGTGGTACATATAGTGGGTCTACATCGGCTAAGGAAGAGTCTTGGCAGTCTTGGAGTCTCAGGCATCAGGACGATGTGAGTTCTGGAAGCAGTTCCTTTACTTTGTAATCCTAGAGGGCACTCCATAACCTTTTGTAATCCCCGTATATGAATGGGGTCCTCAAGGGATCCTTTTTCACGAACCTCAGAGATTAAGGCGTCCTAAGAGCCTGTACCACAAAAAAGTACAACTGAAAGCTGGTGATGGCCTGCTTGACCCGTACTTGACCCTTCTGTGCCAAAAGATAAATACACGCCTTTGACTGATCTATTCTGATATAAGAACCAGCTTGGGCCCAGCTTCTGTACTGCATCGGGTATGCTTTCCAACTTCTAAGCCAAGTATCCCTAACAATCACGCATGTTTTGCAATATCCCCATGAGTGCAGATCCTCCCGATCAAGTCGTACAAGTCCGTGCTCTTGTCATACAGCTTGAAACAAAAATCCAGGAAAATTAAGGGCACAAGCAGCCAGGGAAAATTGGGATGACATGCAGACTGGGGCGGGGGGTCAATTTTATTGTCATTCTGCAAGGAATACAGAAGGGCTATGGATATAATTTCCCAGATCAACAGCCCTAGAATATCGCACGCAAGTACCTTAGTCCCTGCTAACCTGTGAAGAAGACAGCATATGTCATGCATGCATATCAGAAAAACCACACCCCAAAAAGTACAGAGGACCTAGAAGGAGGATCCAGGTATTGGTAGCTTGGGTGCCAGACCACATACCGCCATGCCCCGTCTGTTTCAGGGTTGTCGCTCGTGTAGTGGAGACGCCTCAGATTTTTCTGTGCAAAAGAGAGATAGCTTGTGTACTTGTACAAAAACAGCCATATGGGAATGACGTGCATGCATGGCTTTTGTGAACAGACAAAGAGACAACCGCCCCCCACAAGTCATAATACAGACAAGCATGGCGTGTGTTACCCTGTACAAAGGAGGCGAAAACAACAAGAACTGTGTTTTCAATAATGTTAGGAAAATGACAGATTCTTGGCATCTCATGATGCTACTGGGTGATGCTATGTTGCTAGCTTTCTAAAGTATCATGTTTCAGGAACCCTAGTAGTAAATAGCTCCAGCAAGCTCGAACAGGTCACTGCTATGCGATAGGAATAACAAGCAAGAATTGTCCAAAGGCATGTCTGGGCCCATCGTCCAAGAGCATCACATTCTGAAGCCCCAGTGGAAGCACTTCTGCGATCAACATCGAACCCCCTCGCCTAAAATTCCAAATGCCATACATGTTCTCCAAAATGTCATATCTGTACTTCTGCCTATACAGTACGAGACCCCCGCCCCCTTAAAGAAACGAGTATAGTTATTGCCTATTGTAGCACGACATGGAATGCAAGCTGAAATGACAAGGAGATCTGCTGCACTGGGCAGAACAGCGACTCTCCCTTTAGATGCAGAGGGTAAGGCTCCAACCACCGAGCCACTCCGCTCAACAGATGGCCCCCCTTCATGTCCTCTGCAGAAGACAAAGCTCTACCCATTTTAATGCTGAGGATATGGAGGCTGGAGAGCTTACACAATTCTAGGCATCAAGCGTTCCGCCTAGGCGCTTGGAATGCCACCTAGGAGGATTCCTTGGAGGTGACCCCCCAGCTTTTGCAGAATATTGATGTGCAGAGCAGACATAAAGATTTCAGGTCGTAGAGGCTTCAACTTGCATCAAAAGCAAGGCCAAATTGAGCTCCCCTCCTGGTGGGTCTCCGCACCCTGAACCTTTAAGCTTCAACCTAAACCTTCACTGGTCAACTCTTTGCCCCAGGCCCTAGACCTCAGAACACCAGCAAAGGTCCTGTAACGCAAGGGGCGAAGGCAGCTCCTCCAGAGATTGGACCTCAGAGCTTGACCAACAGGAGAGTCAGTATCTACCAAGTAGACATGGACACCCTAAAGGGGTCCTACAAATCTCAGCGTTCGTTCAGCAGAGACGTATGTGGCTTCCATGTGATTTTGCGGTACCTTGGGGCCAGAAGCCAAGTTGCCCCTTCAAGTGAAAACATCTTGAAGCCTAATCCCATAATTACTCTTTAGGTATGTGGGAAACAACATTGGAGGCTACGTTACAGTGTGTAAGGGACGCCAAGGATTTGAGGTTCAAGAACTTATGGTTCGGAGCGCTGGGCCTTCGTTGAGAACCTTTTTGACTGTTTAAATTGGACTGCAGGGGAGTCCGCATCTTTTGCATACTTGCTGCCCCACAATTCTTCAGACCATCCTAGTGGACTCTGGACATAGAGTCAAGATAACACGAAACGCATCCCCGAACAAGCGCTCACTGAATCTTCTGGGTTTGAAGCCCTGTATACTGATCCTAACTACTTACCGTAACGGCCTAATCCAAAGAGCAGCAGTAGGCTTCATGGGGCCCCTGGTGGGTTCCAGATTTGCTTTGTAGTCTCAAAGCAAATGCTGGTTGACTGGGCTTGGAATCCAAAATGCACCCCAAAGTACAGGCCGACAGGACATACACCGCTCACCTGTAAGTCTTTCTTACAACTTTCTTTTCGAACTGTGTACTATGATGGGTGGAGGAACTCCTCCCTCACCATATATACGAAATGCCTGAAGACATACACCGTTTTAGGGATCCTAAGTGGTGCAAGATTTCTTTTTAAACCGCATGGCGACTCTGTGATCCCTCTAAATCCTGGAAGAGCCCAACACATCTACACCTCCGAACCATAATTTAACACTGACTTTCATGAAGAGACCCGCTTGGAGGTGTTTGGCTTTTTGCGCCCTATAGAATCCAGACCATCCCCTTCAAGCCAATCCCAGTGGCCTCAGAATTGAAAACCTCCCCTTCCCAAAGCGGACTTTCCTCGAAAGACGATGCACCAATGCACCAAATCCGAATTCTCGGAACTGTTGGGCTTCTGGCTCTGAGCTTGCTTGAACTTGGTGGTGCAACAATAAAGAGAGCCGTAAGACTCTGTCAATACATACCCTGAATTTCTTCTAATCCTGGATGGCAACATCCACCTTCGCATTCATTGTGGAACAAATAATCAGGCTTTGTGTTTGTAAGTAGCCATCGAAAGAATAAAGAGCAAGCGAACTTCAACTAGTCTTCTGCATTAATAATCTTCTTGCCGCGTTTACACTGTGCTGCACTACCCCAGACTCTGAAGTGAACCAACACACAGGCCCTGAACCCTGCGGTTGGCCACAGATTCACAACTCGAATGTCAACCGACCTGTCAAGGTCCTTGAAGAAGGTTGTCTTCTACCCCGCCCTCCTCCTCGGTCCCCCATGAGAAGCCTTCGAAAGAGGCCTCTGCCGGACTAACATGAAACACCGCGCACAATTGTGGTTTAGGACAGTGGCGCTTTTCGGCCGGAGCAGTGCAATTAGAACCTCACAAACACACCCGCACACCCTTGACGACGGCCACTGCAGAGGATGAACAATGCCGACTGGCAGTCTTCAGGTCGGAATTTCGTTAGGGTTGTATGCGCTTAAGTCGACCCAACATGCTGGAATTGGAATAGAGCTATGAGTGAAGGGAGGTTACCCCAACGGAGTCCTTGCGGGGGGTAAACACCCTGCATCCCTCAAGGCACCGCTACCTCTAAAAACCATAATCCTCAGCCCGAGCCTCTAAAGAGTAGACCAACCATGGCACGTAAAACTTTCAGCCTAGCGACCCCCGAGTTCTCAAAATCGTGAGTCGCCCTCTGGAGTCCTTGCATTACAGTGAATGAGGGACCCTTGCTTCTGGTCTACACAAGGGATCCACAAATAAGCATATCCCTCAGCCCTCAACCCTTCACCCTTTCTCTCTCTCAGTCTCAAGTCTCAGCTCAGAGAGTGTGTGAGACCCAGAACATCAGCAACGCACACCCAGCAGAGACGCCCGCACCTGCAACAGAGCTCCATGAAGTCTGCGGTCATGGCTTTACGTTATAGCCGCTGACCTTGAAACCTCAACGGTCTACGGTTAAAGCCCAGACCCAAACAATCTACGTTTACATGAGGTCTCAGGCATGGGCTCAGGGTCTCGAATCGGCGGCTTTGGTTTTAAGGCGAGGAATCAAGGACGTACAAGTGTTGCTTACTCATGTTCTAACATGTCTTGCACAGGAGGCTACATAAGTAGACACGCGGGGACCGCATAGGACACACTTGATCTCGGACATCCCGGTCGAGCTTGTGTAAGAAGATTCGAAAACGGCGGCTTCAAGCAAAAAAACACATGCCATCCAAATATTCTGTACTGAATTCCAGCATGTGGAGCTGAAGACAGAGGCTGTAGCATAAAGGTAGACCTGAACATCAAAGGAATTGCCATATTCAAGAGAGGCAGGTACCAAATACTTCTTATTCATGGTGGTTGGTGCCCAAGACTCAACATGTTGGGTACTGGGACCTGAGTGATGGGACAGGAAGGTCCGACGTCAATTCGCGAGACGTCGGGCCATGACATGGTGTCCACGTGGTACGACCCCATGTCAATGTGAGGAACTCAAGATTATGTTGCCTGCAAGCGTGGGTTGTCGAGATCGTTCTTCAGGGTTTACTAGATGCAAACCTTTGGCACTTGCCCTTTCTCCTTCTTGAAATCGGCCGGATCCTTGCTAGCAGGACCACCCAACAGGCAGAATCTTTAAAAAACAACTCACACCTCCAAAATGCATTGTTGCTGCGTCAAGGTGGTTATGAAGTCTTTGTAGAGCAGTCTGTGGCACAGCCCAAACCACCCTGACAAAAACAGTATGGGGATCATGCCCCGTGATGGAGCTTTTCGAAACAGTTTTCATCCGCAATAAACAGGTCTGCATGTCGCCTTTGCGCGGGCACGCCTTTCTACCCGGCCCCTTGGGTACTTTGGCAGGGGTCGTTCCCTTTGCCGTTCGCCAATGGCGTCACGTGGCTTCTACAGACCTGTCAGCCTGCAAGGCTGCAAGGTCCCGAGCCGCTCCTCCGAAATGCGAGCAGCAAACTGTCCTCGTTTGTTATATATAAGCGTGTGAAGCAAGCTAAGCCTGAACGCGCTTCAATGCGTCCCTTCCCTTGAAGGCTTTGAACTCAACATTCCTCTTCCGAGTCCTGACATTCAACCCACAAGAGTCATCTGATATTATCACTTTTGGAAGGAGGCCTACGCCTACTTATGAAATGATTGTCTCTTCTAGGAATGCTTGAACAGCAATCCCAAACTGAACGCCTGAATCGCCCAGCCCGCAAATCTCGATGCCTGAACCCAGAACTTCCAGGTGGGGTTGTATAAAAACCCCGTATTGAATCCTTCATAAACTTCAAGCTTATCGTTTTTTTTTACTCCTTATCGTTTTGCTGTGTTTGGGGCTTCCTTGCTTTTCCAAGTATTAAACTGCTAGTAATTAGCT
>CAJNIZ010028779.1:97843-109513 GCA_905231905.1 Symbiodinium pilosum | reverse complement strand
CGCTCTCTCAAGACACTCCTTACATAACGTAGACAAGCGGTGTTATTATACAACCCCAGGTGGTCCATTGTAGTCACTGTGTCGCTACCACGCAGATTCTTGGCACCAAAAGCCTGCACATTGTGGCATGAAAGCCCTGCATATCCCTTCGTTTATTTCGGCAGTTGGACCCAGCACTACTCTAAGCCCGACTAAAATCCTTGAACCGTTATTCCTGGAACCCCAGTCACTAAGCCCCAATCCCAAGCCCCAGAAGCCCAAACATTCGTTCCAGGCCTGGATTGCAGGAACTCTTCTCTTCCTTTACCTTCCCAGAAGATACAGGGGGATACTGGAGGGAGGAGTGGATTGGGGTTTTGGGCGTTGGGAGTTTACAGATTAAAGTTTTGGGTTTGGCGTTTGCGACTTAAGATTGGAAGAGGTCGTGCTCGTACAGATCTCCGAAGGGCTTATAGATGATGGGGTCTTTTGTCAAAACATATGCGCACCTCCAACGTAGGCATGACGGAGGAATATCAGGATCAGGGATCTGGGAATTGAACATGTAGGGTGTAGCCAGCGGGGATGTAGATCGTCCGTGGTAGAGCTTCGGATTTGTAAGTTTACCCAAGGGCCTTTATGTGGTTTCTTTCGTGCCGAGGAAACCAACGTACTTTCTGAGAACCATGTCGCACCAATTAGTTGATTGGGAGGATTGCGCGGATGTAATTGCAGCACGAACGCTGGCTTTTAAAAAAAGAAGGCCAGGGGAATCCACAGGGTGCATCAGACTCTTGCGATATGATCTCTGAACAGTTGTCCTGCCAGTTTCCATGCTCCCCGTGCCCTCTTCACCCCCCACAGCAAACTTCAAAAACTTTGACTCACCCCTGAATGCAGAGCCTGCTGAACCTAAAGCCCCTAAGCCTATAAGCTTCCTTTGCCCCATACTTCATCAAACGAGCAAGCATTCTACTAATGAGCTCGGGTATGGGATTTGGGATCTTAGGGTTTGGCGGCTCAGTCTAGGCCCTTGAATATTTCGCTTGTGAAGCAGGAGCTCTTCCGAGGTACCCTTGCCTGTAAGCTGCCTGTCCAAGTACGTAGCTGAGTTTCCTAGCCCAAGACAATGTAGACTGTTCAGTAACTGTAAAACTGTATACCTTACAAGTGCAAATCGCAACTTCTTACTGATCCAAGAAGACTCCGTCTACAAAGAAGTGTGCAGAAATCACTGTTCAGGTACCAGTATGACTAGAAAGCTCAAAACGTTACTACACGCCCATGCATGCACCTCAAACTCTGCCTCCAGTGGCCCAACCACCCAAATACCATTTGCAAAAGTCCCACCGTTCCTGTATAGGAACGCGTTTGGGACTGAAGTCCGCGCCATTCAGACCCTATAAGTCATTGAACCACGCAAACTCTTGTCCATAAACCGTAATCTCTGAACCTCAGTTAAGCCCTGAACCCCATTCTCTAAACCCTTTAAAGTACCTGCCTCCGGGTTCAAAGTTACCTCCACATTCATGATATCAATGCCTGGTGCTGGAGGTCTGAAACCTCTAAAGATGTAGGGATTTAGGGAGTTCAGGTCTGCAGGCTAACTTCAGTCAGGACCACTAATGAAGAAACAACGGACATAGTGCGGGAAGTGTCTAGATGAGTGCTCCCCCTCAAAGCCCGTCCTATAAACCTCGAATTGAAAATCGTAAGCCCCGAGCCCGGCAGCCGCAAAGCTGACAAAACAGACGGTATAATTCTTGTAATTCGTATTTGACCGCTTTCACGTCATGGGCAGGCGAATTCGAAGGACAAGTACGCGCAATCCAGCCCAGGTGTTGATGGAAAAAGCCCTGCGTCAAGGCATTGAAGCCTGAACCACCCCCGCTGCAAAAGTACTCGATGCATTTTACTTGGCACAGGCCTTCTCGAAGGTTTGAGGTTTAGTTAGGGTTGGAGAGTTCAGGTTCAGCATTTTTGGAAAAGGGGTCATGCGAGCCTCAGCTCAAAAAAATGTTCCGAGTAAGCGATTTCCCCCTCTACGATTTAATTCGGGGTATACAGGGCCTGCAAATAGGGGTTTACATCGGGATATGAATGGCTGTATGACAAGAGTACTGCAGAACCACATGGAGAAACATGAAAATTGATTGGAAACTGGGTCCTAGAGTGGTTTAGAATCACCCCGCTCCGCCCCCTCAGTATGTGTGAAACAGGTCATCAAGTGAGCCCCGCTGCAACCGGGAACCCTTGGACTCTTGGACTCAGGCCAAGCAGCCCAGCAAACCTCCAAACACGACTCCAATGGAACCTCGAAATACCTGAGCCTCTCCAGAAAAAAATTGCCCAGGGGGTTGCACACAAAATGCCTACTGCAGGTCCCATATCACTATACTCTTCACTCCGGCGCCAGCTGCAAAAACTTGAGGTGTTAGAAATGTCCAGCCAAGTGCTCAAAGCTTTGGTGACTCCAAGCCCCAGGCCCCAAAGCATACACTTCCGACACGCGAACCCTTCCCACAAAAGAAACTAACCTCTAAACCACATGGCCATAATCCTAAAGCTGCTTAGACTTGGATAAAAGGCCAATATGTCTGCCACTGTTGAACCTGCCTCCCATAAGAGGGGCTTTAGTTGGGAACCACAACCCCAAAATACAGACGCTCAGAAAATCACATGGTTTGTGTACTTTATTCATTTATGTAATGGAGCTACCAGGCACCTCCAGAACCCAATAAATGATTCATACAAGACCCCCTTGTCTCCCTCTCAACCCCTTTGGGTTGCACTGAACCCTATTAGCAAGCCGTCCACACTTCCTTCAGTGCAGCACAGGTTCAATGACCCGTGGGTGCCCAAAAGATCAGATTCGTCCTGGGTTGCTGCCAGGCGGAAGCTTTTTTTTTCCTAGGCGCGACTGTAAAGGATTTCCTAGGCGCGGCTGTAAGGATTGCTATCAGAATTTTGAGGATGCTCCACGCGCCAGCGTCACGACGCGCGGAAAAGAACGAGAGGGCCACCACTTATGCCCAAAATTTCGATGACGCTCCACACGACAGCGTCACGATGCGCGGAAAACAATGAGAGGGTCGCCACTTACGCCCAGAATTTCGCGGACGCTGTACCAGCGTCACGACGCACGGGCCGACCGACCGCGACCGTCTCCCTTCTAAACAAAAACAAAGGAGAGCGTGCAGCCACGCCTAGGGAAAAAAACACGTGGCCCGTTGCTGCCAAGAAGGCTTGGGGTTTGGGGTCTGTAGGGTAAAGGTCCTGATGCACTGTTTAGTACCGTCTAACCATTTTCTCTACATAAACGCACATATTCATTCATCCGTCTATCCATCCATCCATACACGCATACCAACATGCGAGTCTTAGATGAACCGGTTGAGAGACTCAAGAATTAATTGGAGAATCATAGAAATCCCCAAAAATCCACCATAAGAGTCCCTGTACTCTATAGTGACCATTCCTCATGTCTCGACCAAGCATACGTAAGCTTGAGAGTAGCCAAGTATCTTGCTTTTCGTCGCCTTGGCAGTCTCTGTCATAGTCTCCTCAGACATTAGACGCGCAGGTTCGGAGACTTAGCATTAGGATTCAGGTCTAGAGTCGAGTGTTGAGGATGATGCCTGAGGCTATTTAAGAAAAGGTTTTGGGCCAAGTTCAGGATCTGAAGGTTCAGGGTCAAAGCAAAAGCTCTTAGAGTTCGGGGCTCAAGTCCTTCGTTTACCCCAGCTCATCTGTCTAGGGCCTCGGTGCAAGGCGAAGGCTCAGTGGCCTCAGCATAGAACGATGATGGCTTCAAAGGTTGTGAAGCTGCCCAACGCAAAACTCACGGCACTTTATTAGTTAGAACTGCTCATGTCACGAGCGCCAAGCCCCTCCTGAGGAACCCGTGGGTCAATTAAGGCTGGGTAAGGGTTTCAACGTCTATTAGGTTTCCGGATCAATGCCTAAAGGACTTGAGAATCGAAGCCCAGCATTTGAGGCCGGGCTCCTGATTCAGGGCCCAGACATTGAGCCCCCCCCCCCCCCAAAGCCCTCCCGGCGAGTGCCCGGCAGGATTCGCATCAATGACGTGCTCAGAACCCGTCCACCGAATGTTCGATTTCTCGGGCTTCTCCTGGCAGTCTATACAGGACGTGGTAAAAGCTGCTCTTCCGACAACTGAGGGACCCAGTGCAGGAACCTTAGTAATACAAGAGTCACAAGAGGGGTCCAAGAACAGAGGCTTTCAAAGCCTCATGAAAGTTCTACAGCGTGTAAGGTCAAAGGCCTGTTGATCTGCAAAGCTCCCGCGTGCACAAGGCTTAAGTTAAGACTCAGGATCTTTTTAAACGTGGCTTGCTGGTTTGAGATGCGTTGGATGCTATCACTGTTCCCTCATGGGGCTTGCCGTGCCAAACCCCCAACCACCATCCGTGCCCAATTTGCTGTCATGCAAGGGCCATTTAAAGATGGCTCTTGCAAGATACCAATCTGAACTGTTGCCATCCGAAGCCCTAACGCCCGACTGCAACCCCCAACTGGCCGCTGAGTCGTTGTACGTAACAATTGCATGCTCGGGGAAGAGCTCATGGCATAGGTTGTGGAAGCGTACCGCCCCAACCCTAAACGCGAAACCACGAATTTCAGGCACATCCTGATGCCTTGACTCTGTTGTTTCAACTTGAGTGTTGGGGTCCAGGGCTCCAGGACGTGCCCAAAATCGTTGCGGGTGCCCGCAAGCCTTTGCGAGTGTCACGCTGCCGCAGTAGGTGCAAAAGACTTCTCGGTAGTAACTGCGGCTTTTGGACTGTCGTTTCTTCGTCGCCTTTCGAAAGTGCCAACTCCTTCGGGGGCTTCGTCCTCGTAAGTGTCGTCACACTTTTTGGCCACCGCGCCCTATCGCGTGCCATAAGCGCCAAACGTCACAGAAATGTGGCTCCTCAGGTTCCCCATCCTCATAATTACTTGCTGCAGATTTGGATTGACGGACCAGCGCTCAGAGGCAGGTGTATTATTGTTTTTTTTCAATGCTGCACTTCGTCCGGTTTGGCCTGATACTCAACGTGTGTCGCCACGCTGTAACAGCAATCCTACATCGAGATCAACAACAAGTTGCAGGGTCGCAGCGCACCAGGCGACGACCTTGTGCTGCTTTTGTGGTCTTGTATACGCATGGCTCCAAAAATGGCTGCACTTCGTGGAGCGCTGGCAGGATTCCCTGCGAGAGTTCTAGGCGCAAGCCGGAAGTAGGCCCTTCAAAAGGGCATAAATACAGGCCCGGAAGTGATACCTTGGCTCCCTAACTACGCTGCGAAATGTGGCTTGGCTTCTCGGAGAACGAGAAAATCGAGATAAAAGGCCACTATTCTGAGAAGGCGTCAGAGCTGCCATTGCCACGTGAAGGCTTTTGATGTGGAACGTGGGAGGCATGCTCGCAGAGGCCGGGCCGCCGAACTTGCCAGAAGGATGCCTTGGCCCGGCGCATCAGAGTTGTGGATGTGACAGAAAGGACGAGGGCCTTGCAGAGACTTTTCAATTCCTTCTGCACTTGGAAAATGTGCAGATTCTGCCAACGAGGCTGCGCTGGAGGTGGCCCAAGCTGCTTTGCGCGAGGGTACACGCGTAAGTTTTGCGAGTCGTGTTGAGCATGGCGCAGGTAATCTATGCGAATTACGTCGGGTGCTTGCACTCGGGTTCGTGGCTCCTATCAGGTTTCATGGCCTCACCTGAGCCATTTGACCTTAAACCCGAAACCTGGGACTTCCAAATCCATATTGCAATCGCACAGACAAGGCATGGAACCTCAAAGTGCTCCAATGAAAAGGTCAAGAGTCCACAACGTTCAGTACATTAACACGGACTCGGCTTCAGATTGAACAGCACGCCCTTCACTTTGGGGAAAGCGGGCCACAGGCTTAGGCTGAGGCAAGTTTGAACTCTTTGTCCAGGCTGCCGAAGATGATTTTGAATTTGGCATCCTCTCCATCATGGGTTTCTTAAGGAGGCAGACGTTCTTCCAGGATTTGGTGAATTTAGCGTTTACAATACAATGCTTGGGCTTCATGAATTGTTGATGACTGAATTCCTCCAAGAGCCTGTATGTGCCCTGCCACCACAAGCTTCCCAGGGTCAAGGTGGATTGGGACACTCCTCATTTCACCTACCAAGAAGGTAGTCGCAGGATTAGGCAAGAGCCTTCATGATTCAGTAGGATAACTGGTAGAGTTTGGGAGCAGGCTGTAATGCATTTATGGAAGGAAGAAAGGAAGGGCTTTCGCAAGCATTCCAGCATGCAATTTCATGATACAATTTCAGAGGGGTCGCCAAAATCACGATCCTCATATGGTCTCCCTATTAGGATTGTCTGGTCAATTCCAAAACAACGAGGCGCGAAACCAGATCTGCACACCGCACCCAGAGATGGTTCATTTTCTCCGTGAACGCACCTTTTATAACACTGTTGCCAAGACAAGCGCAACAGCGCGCATCAATGTCTCCACATAGCGCAGTTGCCTGCATGCCCCTCGAACTCTGCCCAGACCTCCGGTGCTCTGAAGTATGGCCGGCAGCTCCCAAACCATTGCCAAACAGGCCGCTCCAAAGCCCATGCGCTTCCCCAAGTCGATCAGTTCCAGTGCGACCAATTCCATCCCATGCAGCTGCCCTCTAGCCGCACGAGGTTCGAAAGACAGGGTCCGCTTGCTGAAGAAACTGCTTAACATGCGTTTAAGATTTCCAGATTACAAGTGGTTGGATCATGGCAGATGAACGCATCTACTTCAACAACTTTTCTCATATGCTATTGTAGGCGACAAATGCGCCTAAGTATGTGGATTTGTTCAATTTGACAATCGTCTTTGTCAGGCGAAGCTAAGCAAGCATGAAAGAAGGACCTAGGCCGTGCTGCGTTGGCCTGAGTATCGGGCTAATAAATACGTGGCCTAAACACGTCGCGAATTGCGGCTTTAGAACTTTTACAGGGCTTCACTAAGGTGCAGGGGGACGTACATCATACACTTGGAAACCCCCCTGAATCCTGAACACCCTAAACAGAACCTTAGTACGAACAATAAAAACCCTCCGCCCGACAGTCTACGAACCAGCTGTACGCCTACTAAAATACAAAGCAGCCATTCTTATATCAAACTTCAATATTCCCTAAGCCCTCACAACAGCACCCGCACCGCAATCCCTATCAAGAGCCCTGCAACAGGCCGATGTCCCCACAAATATGTATATGAAACCGAACCTAGCATTGTGGACAATCCTCCCTTTCAAGAGCGTGTGTATGGGCTTCAATGTCAGCGTAGGGTGGGTTAACATCTAAGCCCACAAATTTGCACGCCGGCCAAAAAAAACAACCCTGCCACATGCACCGCTGCATCTGCTATGCCCAAAGGCCTCTAAATCTCTAAAGCCCTTGCAAATACCAACCCTGCATCCTTGCGTCCATCCCAAAAACCTGTGAGCGGCTGCCACTCGATCTTGGCCATTTGAGCTTGGGAAGGTTTACGCTTTAGGGACCTTACGTTGTGGTTGTACGGCCGGTCGAATTCCAATAAATGCAAGACGCTCCCCTAAAGTCTTGCATGGGTTTACACTGTGACATAATACAGGGTCTGCGAATTGAAGGCACAAAAGCTCTCCAAGCTCCTATCGCAATATGTTAGGGGTGCATGTGTATATCTTTAAGCTTCAGGGTTCTGGCTATGATGTTGGGTTTACCGTTCATGGCTCAAGGGTGAGACTTTAGGGGTTGGGGTCTGGGGCTTAGGCAAGCATGATATAAATATGTATTCGCGGTGATTGGGATTCTGGCAAAACTCCTCAAAATCATCACGCTTGCTGTCATTTCTGCGAGGTGCTGCTTGATAGGAGGCACTCTAGACACCCTTGTAAGCTGTAAACCCTAATCCGTCAGCCCATATAACTCCTGAACCCTAAGCCGTCATAAGTTTTTACGGCCATGCCCTTGAACAGAACTTCATTCTTAGTACCCAGTACATCATACGGGTGCTTGTGCAGGTCGGATCCTCCTAGATTTAGAGAACAACCTTTTGGCCAAAGTACGGGTCCAAAAGCACTTTGAAGGCAGAGAAAGATTTGGGTCAAAAGCCCCTATGTTCAAATAGAAAAGAACCTCGACCTGAAAAGATAGTAAGGTTGAAGCTCTTGGTTGACACCTACAACAGTAAATGAAGATGATGGCTCTCAAAATGAGAATAGGAGAGTGAATTCCGAGACCTGAGTGGCTTGTTAAAACTGGTTAGGAACTAAATTCTCAAACGCTGTTTCCTGAGCTACCTTTTGCGGACCTTGGTTGAGAGACTCCTTCTGTAGATGACTGGCAAAACCCAACTATAAAAGCAATTTGCTTCAAGGTAATGCACTTTGCTGTATGTAAAGGCTGCACCTAGAACCATAAAAATCAGAAAATGGACGCTGATTTGAACAAGCCGTATAAACTTCAAAAAACCTAGACCACAAGCCCTGAAATCTAAAAGCCTGCATCCTGAAAGTGCTGAAGTCCTAAGCCCTGGACACTTGAAACCTGAACTCTGAAACCTAAGAATCTCAAACCCTGAGCCCCTCTACAGACCAGAGGCTGTGTAGGTCCGACCGGGTATGGTTGTGACCTGCACCGACTTGCGCGTTGAAGTAAGGTTTCCTAGATGTAGGGTGAAAGTGCCAGGAACACAGGATGTAGGATTCGGGATGCAGGGTGTAGGTTTTAGGGGTGTTGGGTGTAGTTTTGAAGAACTTGTGGGGTTCTTCAGGTTTTGAATCAAGACGATCTAGGCATACGGTTCACGGCATATAAACCCCCACGCCAAGGAACAGGAAAGTATATGCGCAAATCAGCCGGTTTCCGCTAGTCTAAACCCCACTCATACAAAATGCAGATTCCGCAGAATTCCAAATTTCGAAATCTGCCCCGGAGACTACGTTTAAACAGGTGAAGACTAAAGTTCATTACAGCGTGGATCCTCTGATTTAGGGGCATCTCTAGCAGGATTAGAGGGATCTCCTGTATTTCCTAGATTTTGACTTTTTGGACGCAGTATAAAGGAAGCTATACAAATATAATCATGGTTCTAATTCGAGTTGTTTGAAGTAGGTTCTAATTGGATTTATCTAGATTTCGATTGACTTTGATCAGAACCTAATTGGATGCCGGTTAGATTTTCGTTAGATTTTGATTGCGCTTCTAAACTACTTGAACTGTTTGAAATTTTGATCTTAATTAGATTTTAACTGCTTTCTTTAGTTGATTTTACCTGATGTTATTACGATTTAATTGTACTTTTTCATCTGATATACTCCGTTTCTTATGCGAGCTAATCGATTGCTACTTGATTTCAATTAGATTTCAATAGGAGCCCCGCCCCCCCACAATGCTGTGGTCGTACGATAACCCCCCTCATCATAAGTACGGATCGGATTGGGAGGCACCTGCTAATATTGGGGACAGGACAATTCTTACTAAGACTTGTTGATTGGCGAGCTCCCAAACCGTACATAGGGCACATGATGGTTTCTCCATCAAACACACGTTCAAACCAGTTGTCAACAAACACGGAAAGCAAAATCAGTTTGGGGATTATCTGGCGTAGCGGCTTATGAATGCGGTCTAGGGTGATGTGTCAAAGGTTTAGAGCTAAGCGTTTTAGCATCTGGCAAGGCTACTGCTTCTCTGAACATGACTATATGCGGATCCAAGTGTGTGTTTGAAATGCGGCAGGAATCCTTGGAAATCACAAAAGCGAAAAGAAACACTTGAACAAGCATCCGCAAGCCAGCTAGCGGAAAAGTGTGACCATTGCTGGAAAACAGGTGCAAGGTATATGAGCCTCCTCACATACATACTCCGGGATCTTGCAGACCACATTTTCAAGCTACACATTGGCCCTGCAGGTAACCCAGCCTCCTGCACAACGCCACCGCCGGTGTCTGGACAGTGTCCATGCAGGTGCATTGAACTGGGCGTTGGCAGCCGCACTGCGAAGCTTTGTTTACGCAGAAGAGGCAACTTTCTAGCTTCGAACGGCTTGCGTATGGGGGCTGCAAAATGAAGACAAACTTGCAATAATTGCAGGCAGTAGGCTTGCCTGCGTTCATATAGCTTGGGTGCTCTAGACAATTAGCTTGAGGCTTGGGCCCGCAGAATAGCACATAACGCATGGTGCAGGATAAAATCCCTCGTCAAATCCAAAGAAAACTGAACTCTGCCTCTATATGCATGCACCTACAGCTCAGCAATCCTGAAAAAAAATTTGAACCCCCCAACAAAAAAACCATGAACCCAACACCTTGAATGGATACCCTGAACCTCTAAAATTGAAAGCCAAACTCGAATTTGACCTTTTCACCGAGATTTCATTCAAAAACGGGCCCCGATAGACCTTAGGCATGCAAAGATATAACATCTGTGCATGCGTATATATATATATATATGCAGGTTAGACCAGGATACTAGTGGTCCGCGTCAAGACAGAAGTTGGGCAAGGTCATGCTCTTTTAGATATAATTCTTGTGCAGCCAGCAAATTCTTGCACACGCACTACCACGAGCATGTCGATACTTCTTCAATACCCTGAAGCCATGAGGTCTTATCAACAAGTCCCTGAAACCAAAGCCCTCAACCCTCATGTCCATGACAAGCCCTGAGTCCAATCTTAGTATCCCTTCCTTGTCAAACATATTCACAGGATTTGGGGTTCACGACAGAAGCTTAGTCAAGTTTGAGTGCAAATATTCAGCATTCATGCGATCCTTGCATGCTTCTTGGATTTTCAGCACCACTGAAGGGGTTGAATTCCAAGGCTTTGAAATAAAGTAGGCGCTTATCTCCACAACATGGCCCTCATTTCGCCACAATTGTTGCTGACTTGTGTTGCAGTTTAACGACAGCTTGTCACCTACCCACTGCTATCCTGAAGCCGCCCGTGCAACAGGATAGAGCAAGATTGATTCGTACGAGTACCCGGTCACTATTTTCTGTATGGCAAGCTAACTTCCGCAACAAAGGCTGGTTCCCATGGTGGCCATGATGCTGTTTTGCTGAAACTTCAGAACCAGATGCCCAGACCCAAGACCCTAAAGCTCTAAACCCCGAACTCCTAAACCTAGACCTCAAAACCTGGAATGATAGAGCCCTGAACCCGTCAGCATGCCAAGGTGTGTCAAAGGCAGCGGCTAGTCTTCGCCAATCTTGAGAGGATGGGCGCCGGTTTTCTTGTTCACCTGTTTGTATTCCTGAGGATTGAGGGACGCCAGGGCCTTCGGATTTAGGAGAGTTCAGGGTTTAGGTTTAGGGTTCAAGGGTTGAATGGATTAGAAATATATGTATATGTATATATTACATTTACATACATGGCTGTAGGGTTCAAAGGACAGCGGGCATATTTTGGGGTTGACGGTTAATGGGAGCAAAGCTTCGAGGTTTGGAACTCGGATTTGATTTGGGGTCCTTAGGATGGAGGCTTCGCATGTGTTATCTTGGGGCCAAGGGTTTGCGAGCCTGGAAGATTTAGTTTTGGAGCTGCAGTTCGGTAACTTTGGGTCAATGGTGTAGGCTCCTGAGGATGAAGGCATTGGGTTCTAGAGCCCGGGCTTGAGGCCAGTGTGCAAGTACAAGGTAAGACAATACCTACCTCGTTTGCAGTAGGAATGCAACGCAGCCTCAAATGGAAG
>CAJNIZ010028779.1:5351-97743 GCA_905231905.1 Symbiodinium pilosum | reverse complement strand
CCCCCCCCCCCCCCCCCCGCACAACGAGCGCACAGCAGCTGATTGAGGCTTTTGAGCTTGTCATTGTCATTCATAAACCAAAGCCCTGAAGCTTGAGACCTTTACCCTACCCTAAGACCCGCCACCTCAGTCCTGAACCCTCAACGACCCTTTAAAAATAATCCCGTTGGAGAAGCGTCTATGAATGTGAGGTAGCTCTTGAGTCATGGGGCGGCTTCACGATTCGGAGGGCAAAGATTTGGTGCGAACCTTAGCCTGAAATCCAGACCTCAAAGACTAAACCCATGAAGCCCCAGAAAGCCTCAACCCGACCTCAAACCCTGATCCCAGCAACGGTCCTTCCAGTGAGCCATGCCTGAGGTTTTCACAGTGCTGGAAGGTCTGACCGTAAGCTTCTGAATTGATGGGTTTATATGGATCTCGGTTGCGTGGGTGCCTGGAGCAGTTAGGATCCTAACTTTTGTCGCATATGACGCGCATGCAATTCCCTGTAGGGCGGGGCGTTATGGGAATTTCACGCAACTATTTTTGCAGAGAGAAACGCGCCAATTTCTATAATCTTGAAGGTCATTGATACATGAAAATTCAGGCGCTCTTAGATCTAAGGGCGTCAGGTTAATTAGGGGATGAGAGTCTATGGGCTGAGGGTTGAATGGTTCAGGTAGGATCAGCGAGCGGTTGCTGCTTTACCCACTAGGGTCTCTACGGCGCCTGGAAGTTCTGCGGTTTGAGGCTTAAATAGCCTGCGTACACTCTTTCGCCATACAACTCTAGGATGTTTGTGCTTCGGGGTAGAAGACAAAAAAAGTTCACCAGAGGCTATTCCGCCTGCCGGACTTGGATGGAGACGATTTCAGAGCTCCAGCGCGTCGAGCTGCATTTTGTCTCTTGTGGCTGGAGTTGTTGGTGTCAGGGCTCACGGTTTAGGATAATGAGGTCTGATTGAAGCATTTGAGTGGCTTTGTCGTGTGTCAAGTCGCGAGGATGGGTGTGCCTGGTCTGTAGCACAATGAAGCGTGTGACTCAAATCAGGAAATCCTGAAAATCTTTGTCTTTCGGTCCTGCACCACCGTGGCTTGGTGACTCTGCAGATCAACTAACTCTCCACATACAACCTACCCTTCCCAAACTCACACGGAACCAGAGGATGAAAAGTGCCGCAAAAACGAACGGTCCCTTATACAAGAAGCAGGTTCATAATGTCTGCTTTGGGAAGGGTTCCTACACCCTAAATCCTGAATCCTTTCATGGCCAAGGTGATCCAGATGCCCTGTGTGAAGTCGCCATTGGAGACCAAGTTCTTGTTCCTCTGCTGCACTCTACAAGGTTTTGGACTTTCAAGGTAGGTTTGGGGTCTAGGTATAGGGTTGTGCTCCAGGAGGTTCCTGGACCGGGCTCATGGCTCAACAAGGCTGTACGAGATGAGGGCAATCCCACTGGAGCCATACCTTGCACCAACAAGTATGGCACTCCGAAGAGACCTTTTCAAACTTCTAGAGGATAGAGATAGATATCGAGATCCCAGGCCTCCAGTAACCATGGAAGGCTGTCTTGGACAGGGACATGGGCTTTGAGCTTAGTTGCTACTTGGGTGAAAATTGTTTGATTTGGCAGACGTGGACACCAAAATCACATTTGCCAGTTGCTCCGTGACATACATCATACCCAACTTCTGCACGCGCCACGGCCAACACCTCCAACCCAAACGTGACCTACACGATGATTTCTCTAAAGCTCCCTCCCTCCCTCTCAATTTGTGAGAATACGCCACATGAAACATGACTCACATGACGACCATGTATGGTAAACGGACCCTATGCCGCACTACGTTTTTGCCTGGCCCTCTTCTGCAGCACAGTTTCTCACCCTCGCGGCTGGCTGGCGATTCGCTTCCTGACGGAGGGCTGCATGCAGGTTTCCCAGAATGGGGGAGCCTGTCGGGAGCTAGGGATATGCGGGAGTCATAAGAGGATTGGGGAAGTCCAGCGCTAAGGACTATGTAGGGGCACGGATGACACTAAGTAGAATACACTGCCAGAATACCCAGGGACTCGGTATATGGGATCATGCAGGGTTGGGTTCATCAACAATCTGACTTGTGTGGAGACTGGTCAATCACAGGCATCACATAGATGGGCCGCGAAGCTCTGTAAGCTGTACAAGTGAAATGTCCATCAACAAGATCTTTTCTACACAAACGCTATATAAGCAATCCTGACCCAATCAACCTCTACGATTACTGCCTGTATGAGCTTGACACCTGACATGTATCTGCATACCAACCTCAAGGATCCTTTGCTACTTGTAGAACACAACAACACTTAGCCCCTGAATCCCGTATTGTGGATCCCAAGCCGTGAAATGCAAATCCGAAAAGCAAGAACCCTCAACCCTAAATCCCAGACCCCAATCCCCAACTGCACGCCCCAATCTACACATCCGAGCGGCGCAAAAGGCTGTCCCAGTGAGGCGCGCTGGGTAGGTGCCAGCTTCCATCCTTTAGAATGCGTCGCCCATTTGGATGCAGAGGGTTGCAGGACATTTCAGGTGTGGAGGTTGAGGAGTGAAGGGTTTGGGTTTAGGCTTAGGAGCAAGTAAAACGCCACCACAAAGTACTAAAGCAGGCCAAAGGCATTGGCCAGGCAAAGTTACTGCTGCCATTGTCAGGCTTCGGATGAGAGAGCTTAACCTGGAGTATGCTTGCCCAGCCACTAGGTTAATCTGCGGCGTGAATAAGCTAGCATACCAAGATTCTCTGCAAAAATTATGAAAGGGATGGGAGGCTCGCATGGCCCCTACGCACCAGTTTTGAAGATTCCTGGGTAAGGAAACCCGGAAAATTGAAAGGCAGGAAGCCGTAAGTATGAATTTAGTCCTTATCCCTGCTATGCATAGAGCTCGTCTTGCACCACTGGGGACACTGAGGCCATTGTGGACAATGGGGGCAACCCACAATCCTAGCCCCAGTACCTGAACTCTATACTCCAATGCTTCCAGAGAGCTGCAGCAAGCACGAAACTAGCTTTTCCCTGCTCCGCTCCGATGGCCTGCACGTGTGAAGGTAATCATTGAAGCGTTTTGGAGTTTCAGGCTTTCTTGGATGTGTTGTACATGATGTGGTTGCCTCATTCTGTTAACTAAGCTCGAATTTCTTGATGGCAACTCATAAGACCAATGGGCGAGGTAGGGCAGGGATAGGGTAAGCGGAAACCTCTGATTATGAATAATAGGGCAATTGTGTAGATTTGACGCCGGGCGGGGTCAGGTACAGGCTCCTGGGCATCTTGGGGTTTTCGTGGGTTTCAGTGCTTTGGACTCTAGAGGAAGTAGGGGGAACTGAATCTTTTGCAGGTTCCTGGTTCCCTTCAAGCACCTGTCGTGCCTTGTGTCCCGTTTCTCTAAGTTCGATGTTGTGCTTCGATAACAAGATGGGCTCCTATGGGTTTGATGTAGGAGCGCAGTGATTTACAAGAGTCTGAGTAGAACTCAAAGGAAGGGCTGCCTGAACACGTGGCAAACGGAGGGGTCTTTTGTGAAGGGACCGGAGACATGATGATTTAGATGGGGAAGCTCCGATGTGTGCTGGTTTGGGAATGCCTTGTAGGCCTGGGGCAAGATGAAGCCGATTAAGACTGCCTAGGGGTAAGGAAGAATGGGAGAATGCAGGCAGTACGAGTATCAAGATTTCACAAGCTTCAGACAAACAGATTTAGTTCATGATTCAAGGCCAGTGGGGTTTGCCAAGGCGGAGACCAGCGGATTCGTGGAGCATCGTCTGGAACCCTGGCAAATCAAGCTGACCCGCCTGTGGGAATTATCGAGAACAAAATACCACGTTCTTTCGAGACCCTCTGCAATTAAGTGTGAAACCTTCCAACCCAAGGTCTCGCAAGCTGGTGACACTAGAGCCTAAACCATGAAACTCTATTCTGAAACAGAACTCGCCCTTACGCACTTCATTCAGGAATCCCTTCAGCATTTGCCTGGTCGACGGCTGCGAGTGGCCAAAGCCACCAGACTGTTATCCGCATCGACCACCCCCTGATGCAGATCTAAAATTTGTTTGCCGGTTGCAGGATTTTCTTGTTCGTATCACTCGCTACGGTAACGATAAGGTATGCAGTCGTTGGATCCCGCGTTGTAAAATCACTTGTCGAGCTGGGCGGTTCATGCATGCCAGAAGGTTGAAAAGGTCTTCAGGGAGACAACTGAAGTTGTCTTGCATGAACTTGCTCAGCGCCTCTGCTTCATGAACCTGTTGTTGCTTGTGCTCTTCTGGAGTAATGGCGTGAATGCTGCAATCAGGGCCCACGATGACATCCTGTTCGGGTACTATAGAGGAGCGGTGCGCCAAAAACTCTTCAAAATTATGGCATCATGGAGTGGTACGCTGCCACCTCCGTGCCACTACACCCCTCCGAATAAGGCTACTGAAGGCTGTTCTGTTTAGTCTCCGTTTGGGGTGGGCGTGGTACCGGCGCGCCATTTTGTACCCAAACACCCAACTACACCTGTTGGGGGCCTACTTGGACACATAACCAGGTGTAAACGCAGGATGGCATGAAAGGTGCCACGTTGGCAAAAGAGCCCAGAATCCCGCCTTCAATGGATATGTAGGACCTGACACTGCAAAGGCCCGGCTGCTGCAAATGTCATCGCAGCCCGTGCCGCTCGAGCCGAGACGTGGAAAGCTTCGCAGGCTAAGTCTAGGCCTTTCGGTTTAGGGTTCAGGTTCGGTTTATATCCCAAACCTCTGAGTTGCCTGAGTTAAGAATACTTGGATAGGGGCCTTATATCGCACAGCGCATTTCAATCCTTGTTGCAAGGTCCCCCGAACTCGCATGATTGACTACAAACCCCAAAACAAGGATGCATGCCCGTGCTCGAGGTAGACCTGTGCGGCTTCAAATTTCAGGGTTCTAGTGGTCTTGATTCAAGCTGTACTCTGGTCACGCCGGCACCGGAACCTGCAAGCCGATCCGTGTGAGATTATGATACATGGTACCTTTCGGTCTTCGAGACTTCATGCCTTTTGAGTTGGCTTGCCCCCAACAATCAAAACCTGAAGCATAGCAACTTAAATTAAACCCTAAACCCTGAATCCAAAACCCCTCACCCCCCAAACCCCTCAAACCTGGACCTGTGATACAGACCGCTGAACCCCGAACCCCTTCGCCCACCGTCAATCAAGTCAAAACCCCAAGTCCCCACACTCCAACCTCCAGGACCCCCGCGAGTGAGGCACTTTGTAGCTCTCTGGCCAGGCTCTCCTCGTAGACCTGCAGCGATTTTTCCAGCCAGCCCACACTTTTTCAACTTCGAAAGTGTTTGGGATGCACGCACCTGCTGACGAACCCACAAAAAAAACTCGCTATGATGGAAACTCTGGACATGCATATGCTTTGTCAGTAGTGTACAGTGCAGGCAACCTTCTCGAGTGCTCTGCTTCATCCTGTGCCAAGTAGTACACCGTGCACGGACCAACCCGATATCTACGGCATGTGGCGTGAGCTGAATCTGCCGACGTACCACTTGAACTTGTTAGGTGTCGCAGTAGTTCAATATGACCATGGCAAGTAACTCCAAAATGCGTAATCGCTTCACCCTACATAATGTAACACCTCCCCACCCCCCCTTCCCCCCGTATGTAAAATATTGGGTTCCCAGAATTGCAAAATCTGAAATTTGTCCCCCAGACTACTTTTTCAAAGGGCCAAGACTGCTGTCAATTACAGCTCAGATGCTCTGAGTTAGGGGGGTCCCTAGGATTAGGGATCCCCTTTATTTCCTAGATTTTGATTGTTTTTGAAAGGCGTCGATGAACGAATTATATAACATCTGAATGCGATGTGAGTTGGCTGTATTTCGTTTTCACATCGTTTTCATTCCTTGGATTCCAATTCGAATCTAAGTAGATTTCGAATTGTCTTGATCAGGTCCGAATTAGATTTCAGTTAGATTTCAATTAGGCGCTAAGAAAATTTGGTTGATTTGATTGTGAGGTTAATTTGACTTTGGTCTGATCTAGATTGCAATTTGATCTAAATGGTTGAACCGGCCTTTATTTGATTTTAACTACAGATTTCAATAGGCTCCTATTCTATCCCTCACTATTTTCGGGTCGCGCGATGAACCCCCCTGCCCCCCCCCAAATATTAATACCGGATTGGGTATGTACGATTGGCGGGAGATGTTTAATTCTCGGGGAAAAGATTAGATAATTCTCGGGGAAAAGATTAGAGGATACCTGTGCCCGGTAAGCGGGGATTTCAGCAGGGTGTGCCAGCCCGCAATGTCTTCCAGGGCGAAAAAGGGCCCACTACATACCTAAATATTCGACTCTTTGGCAAGATGTACCGGAAAAGAACAAAGGACAGCTTTCCAAAAAAGAGCTCCCAAGCTGAACGAGCATAGAAGAAGTTGCGAAGGCCACCTCACATTCTCCATGATGTTTGGTTTGAGGCTGCACAACAAAAGGATGTTGGACAAATTACCCCACCAGACTCATCCCATTGCGCAGCAAAACAGAAAATTTGTTAGGGGATCCCTTGCCTGGATCTTGCAAGGAATGTGCCCGCCTCCTATGTAGCGATAATAAGAAGGGAAAAACATGCCGTCTGCTTAGCCATTTCCGCGCTGCCTACCTTCATGTTTATCCCCTACATCGGCCCATTTTTCAAACCTCAAGAAAGCCCAGGCAAGGCTGCAGGCTTTCTGATCATGGGTTCGCAGCACGGGCTTTCTTCTCGAGTTTTCGGAGGTGACTACGAGAATTCGATAAGAGCCTCAGTCAAAGTTGTCTGCGCTGCTTCTTCAAGCAGTTGCCTGCACTGACATTATCTTCGTCGGCATTTGTAAGCAACAGAGCAACTTCCGTGTGGCCTTGCTGCGTGGCCATGACCATGGGAGTTTCGCCATTGTTGGTGGCCTTCTCCTTGTCAGCCTTGGCCTCCAGCAGCAGCCTCACAACTTCCAAGTGGCCTCCATGTGCGGCCAAGCATATCGGAGTGCGACCACAATTTGTAGCCTTGTCCTTGTCTGCCTTGGACTCCAGCAGCAGCCTGACAACTTCCAAGTGGCCTCCATGCGAGGCGTGGAGTATTGGAGTTGAGTTGTTATCATTTGCGGCCTTGTGCGCATCAGCACTGGCTTTCAAAAGCAGCTTCACGACTTCCGAGTGGCCTTTTCTTGAGGCCAAGCATATGGGAGTGGTCCCACCATTGAGGGTCTTGTCTTTGTCGGCATTGGCCTCCAACAAAAATCTCACGACCTCTAAGTGGCCTCGATTCGCCGCCACAAGTATGGGAGTGGCACCATCACAGAAGGCCTTTTCCGTGTCAGCATTGGCCTCCAGCAGCAACCTTACAATTTCTAAGTGGCCGCGCTGCGCGGCAAAGAGTGTCGGAGTTACGCCGTTGTGTCCAACCCTATCCTTGTCAGCATTGGCCTCCAGCAGCAGATGGACGGCTCCGATATTCCCACGGCCACACGCGCAATGCAGAGCAGGGAGCCGCTTTGAAGGGTGCAAATTTGGATCCTGCGGTCTTTGCAGGAGCTGCTCCATTTCCTGCAGATGGTTGTCCCTTGCAGCGTGTGCGAGTTGACTGATCTTGTCCTGGGAACTTGCTTCAAACGGCAGTACTATGAGCTGAGCCTCCAACGGTCCCTCCAGCAAAGCATCATCCGACAGGATGCGGCCGTCCACAAGCAGACGTTGCTTGAAGCGAGTTTGCCCACAGAGACGTTGCAGGTGTCGCTTGAGAGCAAGTACCCGCACGTGCTGTTCAGGCTCTTCGTTGACGCAAGCCATCTCCACGAGGTCCTGAAATTCGATTGCCAGAGCTTGTTGACCCGAAGCCGTGAACACTCGCAACATGCCGGGCCCGACGCAAGACTGCCAGGGCACGCAAATGACGAGCACTTGTGTCAACTCGGGCTGATATGATTCTTGAAGCCTGAATCGAATAGCTTCAGTATCATACACCAGCAGGGACGGAGAGTTCAAACCACTCAAGCAGTCAGCCCTGAATCCCCTACACTACATCATCTCCATATGAACAGCAGTCAAGACTTTCTGTACATTCAAAGGGCATATAGTTCTATGAGGAAAATGAATACGCAAAACTAACTTACTGCAGGATGCCGAGAAGACGGCTGTTCAGACAGCAGGCCTACGCTGCTCAACAAAAAGCCTACTACAAAAAAGCCCGGCTGTGTACAGTCTTAGTTGGGGCTTAGGTTTTGGGATCTGGCTGTGCGAGTGCATAGATTCCTGGTTCCAAAGTGGAAGCCAATGGACAGATGGACATTAGCGTAAAGCGATTTCAAATAGTACAGCACGAACGAATAGAAGACTACTTTAGGGGGAGTCCGCACATGAGGCCTCTTCTAAAAGATGGGTGCCTCTTCGCTCATGGGCTCTACTGGACAGTACAGGACTCTGGCGCTCTGTTGATCTTCAGAAGCCCCAAACGCTGCAGGTGCGACGCATCTAACACAACCTAAGGCTAACCCGCTAAGCTAGGCTAAGCCTAACGCACAATATCCAGCAAACCTGTACTGGCCTTAAGCTTAGCACCACAAATGGGCCCTTTGCCTCTCTTCTGTGCACACAGTTCACGAGGATTCAAATCAGCATCATTCCCGGCAGATCTTTGAGCAACAATGTCCAGACCGGCACTGAAGCCCTGAACACCAACATCTTCAACCAGACCACTTAACTCTACAAGATACAAGACTTGCCGCTAGCTTTGAAGAACATACGCCGAGATATGCTACCCTGTCCTGCACTCTTCCAAACAAAGCCCACGTGAACCGCAAATAGTCTCCAATCAAGCCTTTTTGATTCTGTGGTCAAGAGGGATGGGGCAAGATCTCACTAAACCTACACCCTGAGCCTGCTTTTGCACTCTCTGCATCACTGGCCCCAAATCCTTGGTCGGTGGGCGGTGTGAAGGCACGTGGGAATATTCGGTTCAGCGCCTGAACGAGATTCGGGGATTAGAGGTCCAGGGTTTAGGGCTCAAAGTGTTGGGGTGCTCAGATTTCAGTGGCGCGCTTGTAACAGCAAAAAAATATGACGACACACTCTGATGCCACCCACCCGCATCTGAGAACACATAAAAGATGGCAGGAGTTGCGCTGGTATGTGCGCCCTCCTAGAGAAGAAGCCACAACATAAAGGGCTGGGAGGCGTGAGCAATAGAATCCAATAGAAGGGTGCCTTTATCAGAATTGACCTTGTGTGTCTCGAGGGCTCGGGACCTCGAAGCTTAGGTTGCAAAGCTGGACTATACGCAGGTTTTGGGCTTGGGGATCTGGGTTTGTAGGGTTTGAAGTTTTGAGTTTGCAGTTCAAGGTCCAAGAAGGTGCACGGGGGTTAAGCTGAGTATTCTTGAGTCCGCACCAGCTCAGCATAAATTCATCTCAAACCCAAAGGGATGCTACCAGTTCATGGACACAGGTTTTGGGCTTAAAGGGTCCACATAATTGCCATGCATACCCTGAAAAGTTAGACCGGTATACCCCTGTTCTTAAAATTCATGTCCCCAGCAGCTGCCCTCAAGTCCCAGCAAAGTTGGGACTGTGATCGGTTGATTCAGCCGTGGGAAGAAATTGCAACTACACTTTGGCATCTGGATTTTGTTGAAAGAGATTGCAAGGCCCCTACCCAGGCTTCTGTCGGAAATCCGCAGACCCGAAGTCGCTACGCTCAAGGTTCTAAATCTGCGAAGGACAAGGTCGAAATCCACAAATCCTGTCAGCACTATTGCGCGGATGGTTGAGCTCCTCGGGGCACATGACTAGCACGCGTCGCTACAAGGAACTGCGGATGCGCAAAATACATGAGCTGGAAGCCCTAGATCTTACAGATGGGAAATATCACAGTCGGGTCCTAAACAAGGAGAGTTGGGGTTAGGATTCACAAGTACCTTTGCTATATGGGGACCTTATGCCAAACTCTTCGCATTTCTTGGAGCTTGGACCCCCCGAACGCAACATAATCCCTACAGATGCCTTCTTGACCCCTTGTTATTCAGGCTTCCAGCGGCTCCCCCATTACCTGATTACCTTGAAGGTCAGCACTTTTCCAATTCCAGGGCATAGGAGTTAGGTGGAATCTCAAGCCTCAGCTCCTTCTTACTCCATCCCTTCAATAAGAACTCTCCTTACCCCAACGCCAGCATCGTACCATTGCATTTGATATCCGATACCATCATTTTGTCCCATCACTGCGAGGTGACCTGGGCAGCCTGCAGAGCCCTAGCCCCGTGATCCTCATCCATTGTTGAAGCTTTAGGGTTTAGCTGGCAAGCCTAGTGCCTCAAATTAAAGGGCTACATTGACACACAGGAGAAGAAATTATAAGTACAAGTAGACCTGAAAGTATCATGCCCAGAGTTTCCCTGGGCCCTGGGCCCTGTGAAGTGCATAAGAAACACACTAAACCTTGAACTCTATATCTTACCAGGGCCAGAAGTCTTGCCTCCGAACCCAAAGGCTGGTACAAAACCATCTCTAGAGCACAGCATCTACTCTATGAACCACCATTTTGGGGTAAGTTCGCTGAAATTTGTACAGGACACCCTACTTAAGCTGGAAATAGATCTCAGATTCCCCTCCTTGCCCTAGCATCAAAGAACAATTAACCCCGTATCTTCGACCCGTTACACACGGAACCTACTCCCCAAGCCTACAGCCCCAAATTTTATTTGATCACTTACAAACTAAACCAAACATCAACCCCCAAGACCTGGACACAATCCGTGTTTTAACACCCATCCGTAGGCTTCCCCATAAGACAATATTTCCTTCGTAGTCCCCATGGTGGCCCCCCTCAAGATCCAGTCTCCCCAAAATTGGGGCGCCCCACAGCGTGTGCCAGCTCATCAGTGCCTTGGTGCAGATCTGGGCTCAAGCCCAATGAATTCGATAGGGGCTTAGGGATTCAGGGTTGGGTTACATGGTCCAGTGTAGGGTTCAGGGTTACGGCCCAAAGTTTTGGCCTTATATGGGGCAGGTCTAAGGTCTCCACTTTACTTCAGGGTCAATTCATAGAAAGAGTCGCGGTGAACGATTTGGGGAGTGCCTTTGGGGCGCAGACCTGTTGCCACCCGACGCAGAATGTCCTTTTCCTTTGTTTTTGGGTGCTCTGCTTCATAATGTTTCAAACGGATGCTATACAGCGGTCTATAAGCTGTAGGCGAATGGCTTACAACTTCTCTACAAGCTGTCATAGAGCGCCTCATGACTTTCATTGATCAGGCTTAATGAGGCTTATGGCCTGTTTGAGAAAGTTAGAGGTCTGTTGACAAGTCCCCAGACAAACTCCCAAACAATTATGAGTTCCTAGCAACTCCCTGCAATCCCAGCGGCCCTATGAACAAACGTCTGAAAAAGTCCTAAGCATCCTCTAAGTCCCTAGCAAGCCCCTCAAGCTTACAACACCCCATGCAGCGTGTCCGCTACTCCCTCAGGTACCCGGAGCTGCCTACGGGCGCTTTGCCTTGCTTCGGAAGGAGCAAACGCTTTACCTCGTTGCAAAATTAATCCTAGGCTTTCAGATCACCTCCACAACTGGAATGCCGGGCATTTTTGAGTGCGCAGGGCTACAGTTGATAGCTCGTGTTTTGGGGGATAGACATAACAAACATTCGAATGCACTGAAATGCATTAAGCAGCCGCGCCCACCAACAATCCAAGTGCGTTGTAGTAGGGGAAGATCGGATCCAATCTTAAACCTCAAACCCAAGGCTTTCCAACACAATTCCTTTCCGGACCGATTCCTGGGACGCTCGGCGAGAGCCCACGAGGATGGCAGTCGACTGAAGAGCTGACCTCGCAACGTGAGGCTACGTGGGAATGCTTTTGGAGTTCGCGGTTTCATGGCTCATGGAGCTTAGGTTTTCAGACTTTGGATCTAGAGCTCAGGGTTCAAGGATCTGGCGAGTTGGGTCCGCCCATGGGTTTGGGGATCTGGGGGGAATAGGGCTTTTAGGGTCTAGAGTTAAGGGCTTTGGGATTCAGGGTCTAGGGCTTCTACAGTAAGGCCCATAGTTTTCATGGTGCTCTGGTTTGGGGCTCGGGCCCTGGGGTATGAAACCTGGCACTGCGCAGGCGTAGGAAGCAGAGCTTAGGGATTGCAGGGCTTTTGCGGGATTACCTATGCAAAGCGAACAAAATGGCACAGGGTCTAGAGCCATCACATGCATGATGATTAGGTTTTGCGGGCTCCAAGCAATCTACACACTCCTTCCGCAAGCCCCGGGAAAGTTAGTAGCCTCAAGAGAAACCTCAAGAACTACAGTTGTGTTACTCATGTCTACACGCCCTGAGCTCCAAACGCTACATCCTGAACCTTATAATGAGACCACCCTCACCCTGCAACCCCAGATCCCAGAAACCCATAACGCCTATCCCGACATCTAAACCCTACATCAACGAAGCCTTGTGGCAACGTGTCAGCTGCCACGAGCTCTGTTCAGATTCAACTGGCTTGCGTGGAGATGGCGGAAGCGGATAGGTAATGCGTGAAATGAAAGGGTGGAAACAACGTGGAAGGCCTGTTTGGCCTTTAGAAGCATTTGCCTTATCTCTTAGCAACCCTGAGCTACTTTCCATTCCACACAACGTATTCCCATTTCCTACAATGGAGGCTGAACCCCTCTCCGCCCAAGCCCCTTGCGTGCGTGCAGTGAGTCGGCCATCCACAGCTCCTTCGTTCACGCGTCGCGCGCGCGCCACTTCCGGGACAAGGCACCTCAGTAGGGCTGGCCTAGTACGCGCAAGATGACTTGACATATTTGATATTGTAGCAGCTTCTACGTGAATACACATGCTTCTGTAGCAGAAGGTGCGGCCCGGGTATGCCAGTTCGTGCATTTTACTTGTGCACGTGCCTTTTCGCTTCGTATGAATTTCTGGCATTAAAGTTTCAGTTAACTACTTGTATCTGGTCTTCGCAAAACTTCAGTACTGGGCTGTGTTGTTCATAGTGCTCATGGAGTGTGGGAGGACACTGGTTTGTGCTTAGTGCTTGCCGAGTCAGGGACATGTCCAAACCTCTGGCTGCAAGTCTTAAGTACCCTGTATTTCAGACCATAGTATCCTCTCTTGAGGATGACTGAGCGGTGATTGAGTTCGACGCTGCCTCCCTTGCCGTCCAGCTTCGCGACCTGAGCTTGAACTTAGTGGCTTCTTCAGTACCCAGAAACCAAGAAGTGTAGGATCCATAGGGCTTGTGCTCATGCAGGTCTTCGTATCTCAAAAACAGGTTTGCCCAGGGCCGCCAGGGATCATCATGTTATGAAGGATACAAAAGGGATCATTCTGGAAAAGTCCCACATGTGTTCAGAGTGTAGGATCTTAATTCGGAGGAAAGTGGAGGGCTGTTGATGGGTGGTTTCGGGTTTAGGACGTTGGGGATCAAGTACTGGGCTTACCCTCTCAGTGGTGAGGATGCGAAGTTTGCGGGCTTACCTGAGCATGGGCTGACTAAGCCGCTACAAAGTTTGCTTGGAGGGGGTGCTGCCCTATCAGTCCGTAGTATTGCAGCACTTTGCATAACATATGCGTATGCCCCAAAGTACATTCCTAGCAACACATCTAAATGCTTTAGTAATTACGCCTAACCCTAGACCTTACCATAGATAGGTGCTTGCTTGCAACCTTGTTTCTCGGATATGCGCAGGGTGGATTCTCAAAACAGGGCTGTGGATTCGCGAGGATGTAGGGTTGGATTTGGGGAGTCAGATGCCTTTATGGGTTCAGCTTTCCATGTGATATGTTTCAAATCTAGGGAGGGAGTAAGAGTTCTAATGGTGGGCAAGGGCTACGGAAATACAAGAGGATTATGGGGGTCGCTTCTGGTGATTATGAGGAAGCACGGTGCCCGGCCTTATTTAGGATTGTATGGCTTCAGGTATGATGAAATAAGGAATGCTGGGATGCAGGATACACGTTCACGGGCGCTTAACCGGTGCCAGAAAGGGCAGTTGTTTATTTGTGGGCTACAACTTTCAAGTGAAAAATGAAACCTGAAGCGCTAAATCCTACCCCCTAAACCTCCCACTTTAAAATGGAGACGATGTGCGATGCAATGTCTGTTTAGATAGGGGCTCGAAATTGTTCAGGATATGTCGGATTTAGTGCCCCAACCTGACGATCTAAACCTAAACCCTGTATGTAATCCCTAAAGTTGAGCCCTCTGCGCAGGTGTTTGTCCCACGAACTTCGTGGCCAGCGAGGCAGGTAGTCACCTGGGAAGTATTGCCCCCCGCCCTCAGGGTTTACGGTTCGCGTCGTGGTTACGCTTCAACCTGAGGGTGTAGGTGCAGACTTTAACCGCACGCGGCTTAGCACCTAAACTTGGCGGGTATCGTCGATGGTTGCAAACAGATATGACTCTCAGCAAATATGAACACGCATATGTGCTGCTCGTGAAAAATCTGGCAGACATGCAAGGCTTCTTTTCCATGAGTGTAGCTGCCCCTTCCTGAACCGCTGCATTTTAAGCCCTTAGTAGCTTGCTCTGTGAGATCTTAATTTAGGATTTGGGTACAAGGCCCGTCATCTACGTTCTTCAGCTTTGGTATGGCAGCGTGACTTGGCATTTTCTGGCTGCAAATCTCTATTCAAGCGTCTTTAGCCAACCCCAGAACCCTGCAACTCCTTTGCAGACCATGAGTCTAAGAGGTAGACCTACAGTGAGAAACCCTGATCAAAATCCTAAACCCCAACCCTTCAAGTCCCAACCTCTCAGCGACCTGTTTCAAGAAGCAACAGCTGAAGGCAAAGGGCGCAGAAGTCGATCGGTCGAGAACATCCACGCCACACCAGGGAATCCATCAATGCCTGGGACAGGTTGAGGGTTGGGGGTTTCCGAACTGAGGATTTGAAGGTTCGGGGTTGTAGGGTTTGCATTATGGGGTTGAGGAGGTGGACACCTGCGTGCTTTTTGGAGCACAAAGGCATATATGGGGCTTCAGCCCAACTCTACAAGCCCGAAAAAAGGCCATTCAACCTTTTTCCGGTTTAGGATGTACCCCGAACTCTCAGCCCTCAGCTAAACGTTGCAAACCCCGGCTAGAAACAGGCCCTAGAACCCTAAACTGTTGAAAGCCGGAGTTCTCAACAATGGGTTATGGTGTGGCCTCAATCGTGCAAGGTCTTTGCTCAGGGGACCAGGAAGTCAATGACTACCGCTGTTGTTTAAGTAATATAGTTCCTGTGACCAACAGAAAGGGCAACATAACTCAAAAATCAGACGCTAAACAGTTTGTTACATGATTCCTGCAAAACCTCTTCAGAAGGCCAGATGCTTGGGGAACACTGAAAAACTGGGCCCCGGCGGAGAAGTCGCGACCTTCGTGCAGCGAACGGACCCCGGGCAGCTTCCGTCCACGCCCCGACCTCAGCGGTTTTCTTCTGATCTCTCTTCCAGAGATTTTGGACATCGTCCTAATGACTAATCTAGCACCCGATCCTCCTGCTAATTACTGAGAAGGATATGCAGAGTATGTATACAATATATGATACGTAGACCAGAAGACTTATACTGAAACCGTTGTTCTGTATATTGCTCCTTTACAGTAGCAATGCAGTGCTGGGAAATGCAGCCAGTCCCCGGTTCTAATCACTGCCCTTCAGCATTCATAGTACATATATGCACAGTCTATTCCTTTCAACCATCTATTCGAATATCACTAAGAAGTGAAATCTGCCAATCTGTCCTTTTGGCTCCTTCATCTCCATATCAGACTGAGAATTGTGCGAACTCAGCAAGACCAACGTTCAAATCAGCTCTCTGCCCGCTTATAAATCCATGAATGCCCCACCCAACCCATTATAACCCTGAATTCAACAGTGATGTTCCTCCAATGGGCTCCTTGTTAAGAAGCGGCCTTCCAGGACGTATTCCTAAGGTCTCCGAAGTCGTTCTGGATTCTTGGATCAGGAGGGATGTATTTACCCGGAGGAAGGGTAAGTATCTCCCACTGCGCAGCATTAAATACACCTCTACCCACCCACCACACAACAATCCGATTTAAAGTTAAATTAGCAGACAGGAATAAGGGCCTGTAAGGTCTGGGTGTGATGTTCGTACTTGGATCATGAGAATCATGCTTCATCCTGTTTCTACGGACCCTGGGGCTAGGCAATGGCCTCAAGCTGGCCCAAAACAATCCCTTTGGGAAGTATCTACAAATGGGATGGTGGGGTTAGGGGCGATTCAGTATAGTTTCGCCCCTCCCCTAAGAGCCCCGCACAAAGCAGCGTGTCGTCCGCCAGCACAACTTCTCGCAACTGCTGGAAGAACAAATGGAAGTCGGCCCTTAGAGATGACGTTTGGAATGAGAGCAATAAGAACGGTAATAAGATAGTAATAGTAGGCAATAAATGTTTACCCAAATGTGCCCCAAGAACACCGACTGGGGGGCTCTACAGGGGTGCGCAGCACTCAGCATTCTAGGTTTCTCATAATCGCGTCGCACGTATGGACCCTATAAGTATTCACAGGGATGGCGAACTGTCCAGGAATACATGTCCATAGTGAGAGAGCCGAATCAAGCAGTTTGCCCACATCCTTCACCCAACGTGGGAAGTCAGAGCTTCCCAGCCCCCTCATGTGACGAAGGGCCCTGCAAGCAACTCAAACTCAGAGGATGAAATAGGGTTGCTTCGTGAGAAGCTCCGAGATCCGGAAAGATAGATCGGTTCGGACTTCGGGTTGGCCTAGTTTCTTCCAACATGCCTTGCATGGTCCCAGGGCTTTGGAAGATGCAGGTCCTGGATCACAAGCCCGACGCCTGAAGCCAAAAGACCTGATTGCGGACAGAAGTCTCAGAAGCTCTTGAACGATCGAATGCTCCCGGGCGGGCGTTTCAGTCTAGGTTGGGGGGCGTCATGCCTGAGGTTCAGGGTGGGGGGTGTTAATTTGCGGACGACCCAACTATGAACAGCGCCAGTCGCTTCCAGCCCCCGGAACATTCCTACCAGCTATTTCTCTCAGATAGCCTCCGACAGAGCGGAGTAGTTAGCAATCGGATGACGACGACAGCGACGGCGACTACTCCTCGTGCAGCAGCTGCTGCTGCTGCTGCTACTACTACTACTACTACTCCTACTACTACTACTACTACTACTCCTGCTACTAAGAAGAAGAAGCCTTCAATTTCAAGCAAGGAGTTGTAAGTCTGTCGCCACTACAAACAGCAGGCCATCCATCCCAGGAGACAGAGCCGCAGAAGACCTCTAATGAGGCTAGATAAGGCGCTTAATCTTGGAAGGCCTCTTGATAGGAGAACCCTGGAGTCCCCATGCCTCAGGCCCTGATAAAACTTTTGCTTTACACAGTCACACCCAGGCACTAAACTGTGGAGGTCTCGAGGCTCCGGCGACACCACCACATCTTCCTCCTCAGTGGGATTGCAATTGGGATCTTAGGATCCACGCAGGGATCGTTCTAGGTTTCACGTTTTAGTTGGAAAGTTCAGTTCGTGTTTATCCAGGTTCTATGTTACGGTTCAAAGCCTTTGACCTAGAAGTTAACCATTTTTTTGCAAGCAGTGCACAATTATAGGAGTATGGTACATTCCAAAGCAGCGGACCCGAAACCTGACAGCTAAGCTAGAGTTCAGGGCTTGACTCAAGCACTAGATTCCATTTCCTACCAAGCCGTCAGTCAGAGAGAGTCCACACTGGCTGAAAGCCCGGGCCCATAGCAGAAGGGGAGTCGTGAAGATCTCCCAGTGTGAAGCACATGTCAGATTCACGACTAAGCGGAACCTGCGCTGTCAACCAACGAGGGCATTTTTCCGCGCAAACCTGCGCGAAATGCGCGTGAGACGGGCCCTCGAGGAAGTAGGCTCGAGAAATGGCGCAACTTCAAGCAAACATGGGACTGCAATCTTCCCAGACATTGCGCCAAGATCCGAAAGTGAGGCACCATCAGCCTTTAGAACTTAGGGTTCCAGATGGTTAGGATTTACATGCAGGGTTTAAGGTCCGGTCTAGATTTTATTGTTCCTTTATAAAGGTCTCAAATCCGGCTCTTCCAAGGCTTGAACCTCTACTGAGTTGCCAGACCAAATCTCAGTCGGTGAGAGTACGAGAACAGAAAACGGCGAGATGGGCTCAGTGCTACTAAGCCTGAGAGCTACAACTTGGCAGGGCTGGATGGCTTTGCACCTTCCGCGTCTTGGATCCAGGCCACTTCCAATGAATACATAAATTCTGACCAAGGCAGGGAGGGCGAGCCCTAAATATTTTACCTGTGGACCATCAACACATCCTTGCTTGGTAAGGCGTCTTCGACAACCCCCCTTCCAAGACTAGAAAGCTCTAAGAATTCTATCAAGGCAAGAAAGCACCCTGTGTATCCCCTGAAGGATCCCTGAAAGTTGTCTCTCACAAAAGTCATAGCAAAACCTGTCCCGACTTCATTGAACTATCCACATATATATCGGTATCCCCTAAACCCTCGTCCCTAACCCTCAGCCCTGAGCCGATAAACCTTAAAGCCCTCAACCCGTCAAAACCGACACTAACCTTCCACTTAGGGGTTTAAAGCCTCGAACCTGATGTGGCATCCTGCCAGTCGAAAGTCCTGTACTTCAAAACTTAAAACCTTTTTTCTCCTTCAGACTGAAAACCAAGCTCCTGTCCCAGGAACGTTGGTGATGCTATCCAGCTTAGTAGTCTGGGTTTGGAACGACTCACGGATTAAGTTCTTGGAAGGTAGGTTTTCTGAACGTGTTTGCTTCCGAGGGGAAAGCTCCAAAGAGTATTTCTGAACCAGGTACAGCATCCCAGCGACCTCCATATGTTTTCCCCCTATAAACCGCACAACACTAAACAACGCCACGAAGTATGTATTCTAGCAAACTGCCATGTATGTACGGGGCAGGTGTCCTCAGCACAACAACCTGTGAAATACTGGATTATCTTTTTAGCGCCCTACACGAAATCCGAGTTCGGCATACATGTAAGTGCCGGACAAGAACGGCAATGGCCGGGAAGGTCCGGAAGGGTCCTGGCACCCCCAGAGCCCAAAACTCTCCAATGAAACGTAGGAGCCCTCTGAGCGCGTGCGAATCTTACAAGCTCCAAGCTTGCAGATCCAAAAGGGAACGTGACGGTGCCTTTATCTTGCAAATGTTTGATCTTCTGATATGCTGGCTCCGCCTGCAGATTCAACAAAAGTGTACCATCCGACATGCAGTGATTCTCTCAAATCTGGACGCCAAGTCTCCATGCTGTGCCAATTATGATGAGTCTAGAGCATACCGAAACTACATTTCACAATCCCCTCCCGCTAGTACTACCCCCAAGTACGGCCAAGACAAAGCTCATTACGTTTTCCGTTCGTCTCGCTAGCCAGGTTATTGCAATTTACAATCCCGTTCCTTACTGTAACCTAATACTATCCAAGACATGTTAGAAGTCATGAAGCCTGTATACTCAGGGTTGACAGGCCCTTCTCAAGAAATCAAACTCTCCAGCATCTGTCTACGCGGTTCAGGGCATGAAGCTTTTGAGGATTTCCCGTTGTAGTTTGCGTGTGTTCTTGTGGTAAGTTCAAGGCCCCGTACCCTAAACCCTGACCTCAAAAGAGACATGCAAACTTGAACAGCCAGTCCCTGTGGAACCTGCATCAAAGTATACCCATCATCGCGCCCCAAGAGGGCCGGAACTGCCCGTCTATCACGTAATCCATAAACTCTTTCAAGCTGCTCGGAAATAGATTGGCGCAGTCCTTCAATAGCATGCCGGAGCGCTGCAGAATAGTGAAGAGCCTCGAAAGACACATAAGGAGTGGCTTTGGGTGTGTTACGAAATCTTGTGCCCGGCCCCTTGAGACCTGCAGATTACGATATTTTGGGGAGCTGCAGGATCTCGTGCATCAACAATAATAAAGATTGATACATGCACTTTGTAACATGTAGGGCTTGGGACAGGATCCGCTGCGTCTCCTGAAGTGCCAGTAGTGTGTTGGGGCCTACGTCTCGCGCAAATGAGACTCTCACAAGACTTTGGTGGATATTTTTAAGAGGCCTTAGATTGAGCTTGAACAGTTTGAGGTCGCGTGCTGTGGGTTGGCGAAATCGGGTTTGTGAGAAATCTAGGATTTTAGATCTTCTTCCCATCCTAAGACCTGAAAAATCGACTAAAGCTTGTTGGGACTTAGGCTTGCAAGGCCTGCTTTCCGAAAAGCACAGATGGAGTTGGCTTAGGATTTACGAGTGTAGGGTCCACGGCAGGGGGCACAAACATCCCTTAGCCCTGAATTCGAAACCCTGCACCTAACACGCAAGTCTTATAGCACGCAAGTCTAATAGCGGCCCGTTTATGAAGACTTGAAGACTCCTTGAAATCAGAAAGCCCACAGCGTCCACCAAAGAAAAGATGGCTGAGGCCTTGGGGTTATACTTTTTATAGCTACGCAATAGGGGAAGTATGGTATTCGCCGGCCTCCAAATAAGGTTTCCCAGGGGGGGGTTGAGCGCGTCTTGTGAGTTGGCCCGCGCGGCTGCGGAACGGCAGAAGGCAATTTTTCCCGCAAGTTCCTATATAGACTGTTTCAGGGGGAGCCCTGTCGTACTTGTCTCTACATACCCCGCGTGTCTCTTAGGGTACGCTCTTGTGAGAAATCCTGACATACCCATCTGCATGATCCTAAACCACAAGACCTAAAGCAACCGCAACGTGGCGATAGTTGCAGGAATTTCGAGTTTCTGACTACTCACCCGAGGTTCTGGCCAATTTCTCACCTGCCGGCTTCTTGCCTGCTTTTTGAAGAGAACGGTTTGGAATTTGGCTCGCAAGGGCCTTTTAGCTCTTGTGGCTTTGGGTTTATCATGACAACCACAGGGAGTGGGCAAGCTCAGGTTGGCGCATGCTCCCGGACCGCGATTAGTTCGGGGATTGATGACCTTGACTTTCCCCCCGCCTGAAACGCAGGGGTCATGTAGTGCAGGAATGAAAGAGGTACATAATTCAGAGGATGTAATCAAAGACCTGGGCCAAAGCGATGGAGACAAGTCTAGCCCCTATCTAGACCTTGCAACATAAAAAGCCATCTGATGTTTTTGGAGGGCCTGGTTGCTTTTGATGCAGAAATCTTGCATACACAACCTTATGAAAACCATAAGCCTTGCGGGTATGCAAACTTTGCAGCGGTTAGTGCGGCTCTTCTTTCACGGGGGTGATGGAAAACATCCTGTAGCATGCATGCTACAAGCATCTCCACTGTGGAAAATATCACTTTGAGCATCCCCACCCTGTCCCAGAGTTGACACCCCATAAATCGGCTTTGAAAATTATCAGTAATTCGTCATTTTAGGGAAGCCTTGATACCGATACACATCTCAAGAGCGCTAAGCGATACCACAAAGGCTTGGCTCGAGTTTGCAGTGCAAGAGTCAGGGTGTTGGTTTCGGGGCTTGGGGTTACGCGTTCAGGTTTCAGATTTAATTTTGGTTTCAGGCTTACATAGTAGGTAGACTCTCACAGACGGCGTCCCCGGTCAGTCGACCCCACCTCTACAAGGGCCCAAGTATCCAGTACTTGGGCGGGGATTTACTACTCAAGGGTCCTTTGCATAACTTTCAACCTGAAAAACATCACCCTGAGCCGTGACATCAATGTTTAGTCCGCCAGTCACTGAGTCAAAAGGAAGGACAAGTGAGCCCTGCGCACCCGAACCTTCCGATCCTTAACCACTTAAGAAAGCCTCTGGCCTGTACATAGCCCATAAGTCATCCCTTTGCAACGTGTAGTTGGGCTCATAAAAACCCATGTCGAGTGTGGGTCCTCGACAGGGAGTATCCCTATATCCCGCAACCATAACCCTGAACCCCAAACCCTAAACCCTTCGAGCTTAAAGTCTCCAAACTACAAACTCAAACTCCATAAACACCAGCTGTAAACCTAAACCCTAGGACACTCGAGCTTGGCAACCCCAACCCCTTGAAGCCTGTGTCCAGCGAGTGTCCGAGAACATTTTGATCTATGACCTGGTTTTCGGATCTGATCTTCGTTCGCAGCACCAAACAAGGGTCCATGGCTTGGGTTTAGGCTCATGGAGGGTTTGGGGTTTATATAAACTCTTCTTGCAAATATGAGGTTTATGCAAGGGGTATGTAATGAGGGTTGCCAGTTTTTGGGAAGGGCCTCAAGCTGAAGTAAGGCTTGGGACCTAGCAGTTCTGGCTCTAGGCTCAGGCTTTGGAAAGAAACAGGAAAGGTCTCCTCGCTTCAAATTCCGCAGCGTGGCTGCGCGCTTTGCGCCTGGGTCCGCGCCCGATGAAACATACCGGCATCCTTATGCCGGAAACCGAATGGCAACAGCACATGCCCGGCAAGATGAATTGCCCGCGTACACAACCTTTGCATGAGCAACGCTCAACTCTTGGTTGAGGCGACTGATGTATCCAGTTTCGCAAAACAAGTAGTGGAAAGCCATCGCACCCGCGCTATGCATGCAGTGACGGGGGACCTCCCGCCCGCTTCTCCGAATTCTGAGGGCGATTTCGAAGCGGTTTTTGTTTGGCGGCCAGCTGGGCTGCTATGTCTCCAGGTTGCTAAAAGGATCCTTGTAGCTCATCTGGTGTAGAATCAGGACATGAGCCGAAGAGAGCCAAATGCTGCACGGATTGCACGCTTTTTCTGACTTTGGGTCATGTCCATCGCTGAAGGGGTGGCTAACTCAATGATTTTCAGGTTCAACGTCTGGCGTTCTGTGTATAGCTTTGGTGGCTTCCATTTGTTTGTGAGTGCTTTTTTGTTTTTTCTCTCTTGTGTGTGTTTTGTTAATTTCAGTGTGAGTGCCATTGCCTTAGGGATCCTGATGCGAGGTCCCAGCTTCTGGACTAGGCAGTGTATGCTTTGTTTTCCTAGGTGTTCTTCAGGAACCAATGGACAGTTGCGTGCATGATCTATAGCACTGTTTTTGACTATACTAGCTAATAACAGCTCAAAACGGGCGTTCTGCAATAGTCATCCTTTTTGCCTCCAAATATAAATTGTCAAAGCCGGAACTCTACATCCCAAACAATGAACTCCAGACTCTGAATCCCAAACTTCACACCTTGAACTTGACGGCCCTTCTTCAACACCCTGTTCAAGCGCCCCGTGCTGAAGAGCTCCCCTAAGAAGCCCAATGCATTTTGCAGGTGCATGTTCCATGTTGGGGGATGGGAGTGGGGACGTTCAATTTGTCGGGCGGGGATCAAGTCGGAATCCTGAAGAATCAGCATAGGCCTCAAGTTACCATAGTCTGCTCATGGTTCAAGACGGAAAGGAATGAAACAGAAGGAGAGTAGACTGAACGTACACCCCGAAACCCTGAACTGAACACCCCTCCTAAACTCCCAACCCCAAACAAAAACGCTAAACCCCAAACCTACTAAAACCCTAAACCTGAACCGTAAACCTCAAACCTAAACGGAAAAGCGCAAACCTGACTGTCTCTGCGAGAATCTCTGCTGTGAGCTCTGGCTGTGGACAGGGCTGGGACAACCCTGAGACTGCCAAACCTACAATTTCAGTACCAAAAGTCTCCAGCTACTTGTATAGGCTGTACTTGGGGCTCCATGCAGATGGTTCGTGCACAGGTACTTTTAGGCCTAAGAGCGCATTACACAAGTAGCAACTCTTCAAACAATTCATCCTGCACCCTGATCCCCACGCTCCATGCCTCGATATGGCTAGACCCGATTATCGGCCCACTAAACCTCGAGGATCTGGAAATCTGAGTTGACATCCCTGAGAAGCACTTCGGCCAAGCACGGCACCAGGTCGTGAACGCGCTTGCTGTCCCCGTCCTTCGGGGCTGTTTTGCTACACTCCTATATATGGGGATTTCTGGACAGCATGGGTCCCACATTACATGGTCTAGGCTGTAGCTCTTGGGAAATCACTCGCTTGTGAGTATCCGAATTTGGGGCCCATACTGTTTGTATAATGTGGGAGCCTGATTAGCGTGGGCCCCCCCAAAACAAAAAGGGAAGCCTCTATAATGAAAAGGCCTCAAAACGAATTGGGGGTCTGAGGGATCCTGTGGCTCCAATCAAAGTCAAGAAAGGAAGAGGGATCCTTGGATCCTTTGAAATCTATTGTGTCCATCACAACTTGCTCAGCCAAGCTTGGCCAAGCTTTTAAGAGTACGTAGAGGAAGGGCAGGGTCCTCGGCCGGCCTGGTCTTGAAAATCTAGTGAAAGCAGTTACAATCTACCAATCAGAGAAGATGTCCTCAAAATCAATTCATAAAAAAAAATAAAAAAAATAATAATAATAAAACGAATGTGATCAACAACTTTCCTGGAAATTTTTACGGCAGAAAACAATGTTGCTTTATTGGGACCCACATATCAAATACGGGGTCCAGAATAATTTTGAAAAAGCCTTACCTTATTGGGGACCACCGCAATAATCAAAATTCAACATGAACCGTGCTTGCTGCCGGGCATGCCGTTCTTATGCTGGAACAGCCGTTGTGCTCGTGGTCAAATCGCGCAGAGGAAGGGACGCTACGCCACAAAGCCTCGTGTTGGTCAACTTTTGTCGGCTTTCCAACCAAGATCAAAGTCCTTCCTGTATCTCAAGGCCGTCATGGAGACCTATTGTTTCCGCGTCCTGTGCTCGCCACCAAATGGGTGTGCTTTACTGGGAAGGCATCTGATTTCAAGAATATTGCTGCATTCGGTTGCAAGCTGCAGGCATGGGCTCACGCGGTTTGGGTAGGCAGCAGCAAAAGTTTGCTGGGCTTCTAGCTGAAGACTCGGCAAATAGCCGAGTTGGGTTTAGGAGCTTAGCGTTTATAAGACATGAAAAATTAAGGCTTCATGTAAGGTATCCATCCTTGATGCTTTCGCGGAAGGCTTGTGCTTCCAGTCCTGACTGTCTACAATCGCTTCTTTCGGATTAGTAGACGATCACGGCTTTGCCCAGTAACCATAATAAATCAGCGTTGCACTAGATACAAGCCTCTGGGTGGGGTTCAGCCCTAAAGCCTCTACACCCTTAACAACTTCCCGTGTGTGCGAACTGCCTGCCTTCGGGAGTACGGTCGACTTTGCTGACAGTCAAGCAAGTGCTTCTTCTCGCCTACTTCTCGCCTAAGGCCATCCGTTTTTGGGACCCCTTTGAAACATTATGTGGAAAGTTGCGCAAGTTATTGTGCATTCTGTCGACCTTGCGCGCGTACGACCTAGCTGGCGGCTCACACACCGCACGAGGCACCTGGTTGCTACTGGGATTACAAAAGGTGTTCCTCCTGGGGTTTGGGCGCGATATTGTTGCACATCAAAGGGCTTTAATTTCCAAAGCTGCGAGCGGTCCTGAGAGACCAGAACGAGCGCTGAGTCGTAACCTGTGCAAAAGTAGGGCCCAATAAAGAGTTTGGGTTTGGTGTTTGAGGCATTGGAGTTAGCATTCTTTCTGACTTTGACAACGCTGCGGCTCATACAGGGTTGGGAAAATGATGCTTTAAACCCAAAACTACTGGAGAGTATGACGCAGTGGTGGTGTGTATTGTCGAGGTGTTCAGCATTTTTGTGTGGGTTGTTGCTCTATTCCATGCTGCAGTTCGCCCTTGCTATGCATATACATATCCCAGTTGGTTTGCAAAAAATTCACCTAACATAGCTAATGTGACCTCATAACACTCAACTGTTTGCAGCTCAGTATGTCGCATGAGTCCCCGCCAATGTGACTAGTACAATTCGTATAGATTATCCATGTTGGGTGGCAGGGTATATGTAGGCAGGTCTATGTGTAAATAAATACATCAAGATCACCATACACTGTGAGAATCTTTCAACTTTTCTGGAAGTTTAGAGAAATTCAGGCTTCGGGAAGCACTAATGCAAGAGGTTGTGTAGGAGTTCTCCTGCGGCAGATAGCATGTGTGACAAAGATCTTTATATACTTGCAGTTGCTTGCGAAGCCCCCTTGCAATCAATTTCCAAAAATCGACATGCAATACCACACTTGTTTATGGGGGGCATGGATATTCTTTATTGGCATTCTTTTGCGGAATATACCGTTTATGGCAAGGAGATCCATGTACTGGATGCTATTGTAGAAAATGCCTTGTATAACCAAGTCCAATAATTGTGACAAGTTTTCGATGCCATGCCACAATTTCATATTGCGTCCATCCATACCCAGCCCAAGTTTTTTCTTGTGGAAGGTCATGCTGCATGCATATTGCTGTGAAAGTGTGATCCCGCAGCTCGCCAAAATCGAATTGAAAGAATTATGTCCACTACGTCGGGATGGTCCTCCTCTTAAGTAGAAACAAAGCATACGAAGTTGATTTAGGGAGTTGAGAGGCCTTCGTTAGGGTATTGATACATCCTGTGAATCCAGTACCCAGGAACCCGGGTAGAGTTGCATTTTATTACTACGTCATTAATCATAATATACATATGTATATACACACACCTATATTGCATGTACATACATATATGCTACGCCTATCTACACTATTCCTCGCTGATAGTAGAACTATATGAGTAAAGAAAGGAAAGCTAAAGGGAGCGTTGGTCAGGGTCACTCTTTCGCTGCGGACCTTTAGCGCCCGCAGCGATTGATTGGGACTCAAACTTCCAAACGACAGGGGTTGGGGGTTTTGAGCTAGGAGGTTTAGGTGAGCCGCCACGCCTCCACCGTGCTGAGCTGATTGTGGGCTATGGGCTTGGACCGTTTGGCCGGTACGCAAAGTACATCTATCTGTCAATCCCAGGAGCCAGACAAAGTACCCCAATCCACCTCGCTATGCCCTACCTAACTACAAAACTATCAGGCAAAGTAAGCCCCGAACGATGCCCGCAAATCCTAGTGTGTAAGCCCGCGGCACTTGAAATCCCATACCTCAGCAAGTTTCAAAATTCGCCATAGCTAAATATCAAGAAAACATTGCGCACCCACACCCCACCCCAGCCCCCCCCCCGGCCCGGCCAACAGCAACCGCACGGCCTGCACAACCTAAACCAAAGCCCACACCTTCCCACCAAGTCGTACACCGCAAGCCCAATTCAACAACCCTCAATTGTTCCCCGCTCGGCCGCAGAAGAAACAAACCCATGGCTCCTGGCTATATCCCCCATATTAAGTCATGGGTAAAGCTTCCCAGACTCTTCTGACACACCTTTGCCATGACAGCCAGGTGGACTTTAGATACTCTTCTCGCAAGTACTTGGCCACTCTGCCTTCAGCCTCTGCAAGGGAGTTCAGACAGCGCTGAAGGTAGTGAGGACCTTGCGAAATCTCTGGCTTCTTGGAGCGATTCTTAATGTTCCTAAATACAGCAACAGGGCCTGAATTTTGGAAATTGCCCACTTAGTCCTGAGGTTATTGGGAAGCCCCTTAATTTGCATATATATATATATAGGTTATGCTTCTGAAATATCCATATTCTATGGTTTCCAGACCAAAAGGGGTAGGTACAGGTAGCATATATGTATATATACAGAGCACCACAAGCATTGTCCATGTTCTAAGTGATTCCAAGTTGCATGAACATGCATGTTTCGGGGCCGTTTGTACTTAGGATGCTCACATACCCTTAAATCCAGAAGTACAGTGTTTTATGGGCCCACCTAAATCCTGCCTCCTGACCTTGGCCCTTAGTCTATACGCAAGTTGACCTCCAATCTTGAGCCAGAGGACAAGAGTCGGAAGCTGGAAAAAGATTCCTTCATGCTATTTTTCGCTTGTCTCTGTCTGGATACTGGTGCTCCTGCTTTCTGGCTTAGATCTCTGCGATCTGTAGCCCAAAGGGTCCAGTGCTCTGGTAGTACAGATACTTAGCCTCTAACAGTGTTGCTACAAAGGTACTGAAGGTAATTGGCAGCCTAGACAGGGAGCTTATCGCCCAAAGACGCACGTTCTGGGGACACGACGTGATCCGCTTGCAATGACCTGGGCTTAGCGGCTTCTTACTTTGGGGGGCCATTAAGGTTGGGGAAGGCCTGGTGATCTGTTCGGTACAGTAGAAAACGGAGCTTGAAATGAGGACGAATATTCCTTTTATACCCTTTCCGAAAACGCTCCTTTGACTTCCATGATTGGAGAGACAGAGTTCTTAGATTCATTTTCTTTCTAGTTGGATATTCATGGGTCATGTGTACACACACCCGTCGCAACAAATGGAATCAGAGTGTGGGTCTGCAACGGCTGCCGGCTTTGTAGAGCACCAGCTAGGCGTCCGCAATTGCTGAAGGAATGTAGAAGTGAAAGTCTCTCAACAATCATCCAATCGAATCCTTCATAGGAACCCCCATGTTCCCTTTGCAACACTGCTGTATCCCGAGGATTCCTATGCAGGCCAAATGCGGGATGACCATGGCTCCAATCCCAGGGAGGGTTTCTTACTCATGCTTGGTTGGGAATGGAAGCCAGGTCATTTAGCTTGATATTTGGCAGGGTTCATGCTTGCAGCCTTACACCTAAGAACAGAAGTCGTCAACAATCATCTTCCCCCACAGCAGTAAAGACACGGACCGAAAACAAAATACGCACGGAACTTGAAGCTGCGACACCACGGGCTCTTCCCCTGTAGACACCAAAGACTTAAATCCCAGGCCTCCCGGAAGAGGACAGTCCCTAGCAAGCTCTGCAATAGGGCGTCCTGTTCCCAGCGCTACCTGATGCAGCCTTGACTTCTTGTGAAATCATTGCTTTCCAAAGCCCGGTCCGGGGATCTCCGAACAGCTATGCCACCAACGCAGCATGGGGGCTTCTTGAGGGATCCCTTGTTGGGGGTCTTCACGAGCTCGGTCCTAGCCGTTGGGGCAAACAAGGGGACCAAGATGTCCAGAATCTGTCATGTGTAGCAGTTGTACATAATCTCCAAGACAGCATTTCCCCATCTCCAAGACAGCATTTCCCCCACCTAGTCCAAACTGTAAACCCAAGACCCTCAAAACCTGAAACCCCCGAGACCCTTTCTGCTCCGTCGACACCAGCCTTGAACCTGGGCACCTCATCAACTGTAGGATTAAAATCCCAGCTAAGCAGAACAAAGGAGGCACCTAGAGCCTCAAAAGCTGGAAAGGGGCTCCTGTGGAACCCAGCTTCTGTACCCTCTATGAAGCCGCAGTACAATTCCTTCCAAAACTTTCCCTTAAACACAGCTGACGCTTTGATGTTATCCATGCCTTCGGGATATGCCACCATCCATCCATTTCCCAAGGCAGCGGCTACGACGGGCACTGCTGCATCGGGATTCGCGAACACTGCAATCTTTGGTTGTGTTGCCTTTGAGCTCGCAAGGGGATGCGCAAGAAGAATTCCGAGTTCTGGGCTAATTAAGCGTACTTCAGGCGTAGTGTTTCAGATTTAGGGTTGATTGCGGGGGTGTATAGGACATACATAGAGTGTAGTAGGAGGTTGAGGATGCAGTCATTAGTGTGGACTCAGAGGCCTGCCCGGCAGGCCCGAATGCTGAGCTTAATCCTGAACTTTCCAGGACCTGCATTAGGACTTTCCAATGTGCAATGCTTGGACGTCGGGCAACCCAATCCCCAGGTTCTATAGACAAATTATAGTATGTGTGCTGAAACGCCGCAAGCCCGAAACTGAGACCTTGAGCCCTAAACCCTAAACCTTAGCCTCTACGCCCTTCGACGCAAAGTCGCGAAACTTTCATTCCTGACCCCTCAAAGCTAGACCCGAAGTTGCCAAAGCCCAAGGCTATCCTGATGAAGCCCTGGCAAAGCCCACGGCAGTACGTGTTGTCGTTCCCGGGGCCGTCCGTAGAGCAGCAGGTGCCTCGCTGCTGCTGGCGGAAGATTCTCAGAAAAGGATCCTAGAAGTCTAATGAGTAACACACTGGGTTGCCCAGAACTGCCAAGACCCTCAATCTTGTGGCAATATGTACCTTCAAAGATATCCAGAATTTTAGTCGAATTTGACAGTACATTTTGCAATGTCTGGGTGTCGCACGTCCTGGGCCCTGTTTTGTTTCTATCATATTATACAAGTCTACAATACCAGCAGCTCAGATGCAGGTAGCTGGGCTTCTAATGGGTGCTCCAAAGGTGTGAAGCTATTGGAGGGGCGCGTCAGGGTAATGGAGAAGAAAATGAAGAATGCAGTTCTGTCCTTGAGAGACGAGGACCCCCAAGATTCGTGCTTTTGGCATTCAATAGTAGGCCAGAACACTTTGGGGCACATGCAGCTCTTTGACGTATGTAGCTCGACCCATGGGGTCTCTGGAGCTGATCAACTAGTTGCACCATCTTCCTGGGACTAAAGCAGGAATACGAATGCGAGCTTCTTACGCCTAAGCGCTAATAATTCTTCTTCTGACTTAGGTTCCAGAAGCTCATCTTGGAGGTGGCAAAGAAACAGTGGAACTGTTAGGACAACCGTATAAACGCTCATCTTTATATACTTATGACCCATGAACCTCAATTGCAGCTTCAACTTTTCGGTGTGTTTGATTGAGATTTAAGCCGAGAGGTTCCAATGTAGGTCCTGCTTGGAACTGCCCTGGGTTTGGCAGGGAGTGCCAGTGTCCGGACTGCATCCAAGGAACTGTGTCAGCCGACAAGTGGTTTCAGGCTTACAGAGTTATGAAGCGGAGTTCAACTTCTTTAAAGGCTTGAGGGCAGGCTGTTGAGGGGCTGCAGCAGCCCGTGACTTACCACAGAAGGCTTCCAGGGATGCTTCGAACTTCGAACGATGGATTCTCTCCGGTAACGTGGAATGTTTGGAGCGGGGTCTTCAAGCTGTTGGAAGTTGATGTTGGATATGACCTGGGCTTTAGGACTGGGAGTTCGCGTTTGAAGGTGTTTGGACGCCCACTTGGAACTGTTGTGTCGGGCTAACATGTGGGTCACTATAATCGCCCGTGGCCAATCCACGTCGCAGGAAGCTTCGAATGCTCAAACCCAGCTATATCCAGCTCCATCCTGCCTGCTGGCTGCCCACTGCAGGTGTGAGGATGCTTCTGCCTGAGCCGACTGGAAGAACTCACTCTTCGAAGCTTGTTATAATAGGGCTTGTAGAGTTGATCGGAATCTCGGTTTAAGGCTCGGGCTCTGGGCTTTGGGTTCTAGGTTTGCAGGGCGTCTTCGAGGAGCAGGAACGGGTTAGGGTGGGGAGGCTCTAACAAATCAGGTGTCCAATCATGAAATTTCTCAAGATGATTGGCCCCGGGTCCAAAAACAGGGCGGATTAAAAAATGTAACCCATTTTGCAGGAATGCTCGTGTAGAGGTGGATTGTCATGAGCGTACTTAAAATCAAGACTGTTTTCCAAACTGCCTTGCTGAAAAGGTGTAGATTCCCTCGCGGCCATGAGACAGTCAACCCCCAAAGGGTCTGGTCAGCCTGTTGACGAGTTCACTGAGTTAGGGCAGCTAGGGCGAAATGGACCACAGCACAGCAAATCCTGAAGCATCTGATGCCGCACCCTGAAGCCTGAAAAGCAATAGGAGACAACCTGGCTGCAACATAAATGTCTTCCTGAATATCTGATTTACTCATCCCTAGACATCGCAGGAGCCCTAAGCCCTGGTCTCCTGTATCGCTGGCAAAACGATGCTCATTTTGTCTTGGAGGTACAGTATCATGTTCTCCCGCTGACTCGCAGAGGATTAGCATATACCTTGCTACAGATACGCTGTGTGTCGGGGTGGCAGTTTATGGGAGGGCGGTTACACATGAAGTGATGATTTGGACAGACTACGCGGAGCCTCTTTCAGGTTACCCTCCCCGGAAACAACATGGAATCCCCCCAATAAGCCCCAGAAAGACTGCGGTTCTTGCAAGAGGACGCAAAAGGTGTCCCATGTTAGCTTGGAGAAGGGTTTGAAGGGTTTGGAGATGTAGGTTGCAGGTTTAAACTAAAGTTCAAACGCTATTCAAAATTTCCCTGATTGGACTAGTATTGGTTAACCGAACGATAATAATAGGGCAATACTGTAATCTCTGCTATAAGTAGCTGTCAAATCCCACGAACCTCCAGGTAACCAAGGGCTAGCAGTGAATAACATTGGTGAATGTTCAAACTCTTACAGTATGTCGGCGCATATTCCTTATGCCGATGCGATATGATACATTCAACGAGTCTTTGAAGCTGCAAAAGAGGTAGATTCACCCGGGACCCTGAAAAGGCTTAGGGCTTAGGGCTAAGAGTGTAGTCTTTGCGTTCTAGGGTTTGAGGTAGTTGTGCCATCTAAATGTCAGCCTATCGTTGGGCTTGAGGAATACCCTCAGCAAACACTGCCTAAGCTCAGCAAACCTTCCTTCAGGTCCATGTGCCCGGCACCACGCAGTACTGGTGGTACATAGTTATGTAGCAAGAATGCGATGATCCGGTGCTCTTTAACTATCTTTTTGACAGCAAGTGGTCATCGGTCGACGGCTAAGGGGCGTGGACAACAAACGTGAGGACATACATGCTTCGGTGTAAAGGCGGAAAATGGAAAACACAAACAGGGGAACAATGCTACAGTTCTGGTTGTTAAGCTGCTGGCCGCATGACTATGTACACCGTACATGTGCAGAAAAGATTTAGGGAACTCTGACGCTCGCTGCTGTCAACGATGAGAACTCTCAGTCAACTCGCGGTCGCTTGAGAGTCGAACATGTCGTCACGCTGGCGTCTGGCCAGATTGTGGCCAACATCGTGCTCCTGCTGCAGGCGAACAACTTCCAATTGGCCTTTTTGCGAAGCCACATACAGCGGAGTTACGCCATCATTCCTGGCCTTGTCCTTGTCAGCGTTTGCTTCCAGCAGCAGGCGAACAACTTCCTGCGAAGCTATGTACAGTGGAAATTCCCCCTCATCATTAGTGGCCTTGTCCTTATCAGCGTTTGCTTCCAGCAACAGGCGAACAACTTCCAAGTGACCTTCCTGCGAAGCTATGTACAGTGGAAATTCCCCCTCATCAGTAGTGGCCGTATCCTTGTCAGCGTTTGCCTCCAGCAACAGGCGAACAATTTCCATGTGGCCATCTTGCGAAGCTATGTGCAGCGGAGTTACCCACTGATCATATGCATTATTGGCCCTGTCCTTATCAGCATTTGCTTCCAGCAGCAGGCGAACAACTTCCAAGTGGCCTTCTTGCGAAGCTACGTACAGCGGAGCTTCCCCCTCATCATTCGTGGCCTTATCCTGGTCAGCGTTTGCTTCCAGCAACAAGCGAACAGCTTCCAAGTGGCCTCCTTGCGAAGCCGCGTACAGAGGAGTTGTAGCTCCAAGTTTTGAGTCCGGATCTTGTGGCCTTTGCAAGAGCTGCTCTATCGTGAGGATGTTGTTGTCCCTGGCCGCCTGCTGGAGTTGCAGAGTTTGGTCCTGAGAGCTTTCTTCAAAAGGCCGCGTTATGAGCTGGGCATCCATTGGGCCGTGAAGTACCATATCGTCCGGCAACATCTGTCCCTCTGAGTGCACTAGCCGCTGCTTGAAACGCGGCTGCCCAATCAGACGCTGCAGATGCCGCTTGATGGCTAGCACTCGGACTGGATGTTCATTTATGGGGGCCATGTCCACAAAGTCTGTGAACGGGATGGCGAAAGCTGCTTCGCCCGAAGCCATAAACACTCGCAACATGCAGCGCTGGATTTAAAAAAGGAGGGTGCGAACATGAGCGGCTCTTGCAACAACGGCCTTGGCTTGAGACAAGAATCCTTGTGATAAGACCGCTGATAAAACCCCAAAAGGGGATCCCTAATTTCCGAAAACCCTGAACCCGGTACAATATCCCTTCAAATCCATACAAATGTATACATATATGTATACATACATATATATATATATATTTGTATATCCCCTTCCTCCCCAAGAGTTCCCGCATAGATTGCCCTAATTCGCCGTAGCCCTCCCTAAGAAATCAAGCCGACTTCAGGACAGAAAAGGAATAGTATGAGGGAGGGAAGACCTATGAATCCTAAACCCAAAACCCAATCCCTAACCTTGAACCCTAATCCCACAAGCCCAAGCAAGTTACAGGCAGTGCAAGCATGCGCGGGCCCAGGGTTCAAGGTCTCTGGACAATGGGATGATGAATGGGGTTTCCCAAAGTTGGGTGTGCCTGTTGGGGAAGGTCCCTATTACAAGGATTGTAGTATCTGGGGGTCTGGATCATAATCCCCTTATCTAGGGAAACTGCCGAATGCTGGTGAGCAATACTACTTGCGTAGTCCAGGTAGTCACCACACCGATACTAGAAAATTTTGAGCCCTGAACCCTAACACCCTGAAACCCTAAACCGCATCAACTGTCTTGACATCAATACCATATATCCTAAACCCGAAGACAGCCTGACGTTAGAGGCCCCTCAGCAATGGGGACCCGTAGCATCAGCAGTCAGGATCCATGCTCGCTCATAAAGGGGCACTTCTAGGGGTTAAGGGTTTGGGGTTGAACCAAGCAAGATGTTGTTCTTACTTCTATCAAATATCATACCCCAAAAAGAGGATGTAATCATACATGCATCTCCAGCCTGCGGTGGCTTAGTCACTGTACCCTACAACTCTAAACCTTAAACTCTTACAGAATGAATACTGCGTTTCAAGATTTCCGCCACCAATGGTAGTTTTACAGAAGGCTCCTGAAGTCCTGTCTAACTAAACTCAAGCCGAACAATCAAAGAAGAAGCTACGCTAGAATTTCCAAGAGTTTATCCTAAACCCCCAGTTCCTTTTCTCAGTTAGACGAGCCAGGCAATCTCCATCCTTGGCCAAATCAAACCCTCAGGGTATGTGGGAGTTACAGGGTATTCCTATTATGGAATCTGAAGAATTTTCTTGCCTAAACATTAAGATCCCGGATCCGAAAGAATGGAATGGAAGCTTCAGTCACGCGTCCAATCCCGTAGTAATTGCTGAGAACTTGTGGTGTTCAAAAACCCCATGACTGCGTCTTCAGGGCTTAGTGTAGAGGCGGATCCATGAATACATGAATAGCTAATGTTATCCTACGCAGGACAATATACACCCTAAAACCCCTTCACATTCTCTACAGTGCTCATTAAGTAGATAGAATGAAATTCAGAGAAAATTCATAATAAGCCCCCATAAACCTCATATTGTATCTACTTAGGGGGGATGACCCTAAACCCTGAGCCCTAAATTGCTTAAGAATCGAAGCACGTCCAAGCATGGAAGGGTCTTAAGCGATAGTAGAATCATACACGGATCAGGGTTAGGGCAAGCACCTCCGCCTTAGCATGAATTTGACCACCTCTATAATCTTAGGGGTCAGGCTCTGGATGAAAGTACTTATATCCATGGCATTCATTCATAAATCTGGCGGGTAAATGTCTTAATAACTCGCGTTTGGGGAGTCTGCCTCCGTACTGTTCACTTGCACGGTTTCAGCGATTCCTGTGCGGGGGCATGGTGCCTTGCCAACAACATCATACAAAGGCCAAGCAGAATAACGTTGGAGCCTCTGGATACATTAATTGACCCTTGTAAGCCCTGGTCGCCTGAACGCTTGAACCTTGATGAGCCCAAACGCTTCATGACTGCTGCATCGCTGGCCTGTTCCCCAGTTGTTTCGAGGTCACCCTCCGCGCCATCGTTGACCCAAGCGACCTTCCCATTTTCGAGCACGACCTCGAGTATAATGCGGGCTGTGGTGCCGGGGTTTTGCTCCCGGAAAACTGCCATCCAATCGTTATGGGAGCGATCGAACCACTCGAGCGTGAACGCGGCACCAAAATGCTGGAGCACTGCCTCGTGAACCTCCTTGCTGACTTGGGTGCTGATGGCATGGCGGAGATTATGGGGAGCTTTCAATGTGAGGAAGCTCTCAACAGACTTAATCCAATCACAGCTGCGATCATAGGGTGGCTCGTTGGATTCTTAATCTCAGCGCCTGCAGGCGCTGCACGATGCCAACCAAGTGCATGCGGCGTGTTTAGGCTTAGAGCGGTGTGCTAAATCTGGTCAGTTGTTTTTCAGGAGTTGTGTTTTGTTCCTGCGGCTCCAACTTCTTTGGGGCTGCTCTGCTGATTAATGACACATGTGCGCTTCAACGTCACAGGTCAGGAAACCTGGGACTCCCACACGTAGCACGCGTGTGCAAAAACGTTGCACAGCCATCATGATCCACCGATTCAGCCCTGTGGCTTATGACTATGGTTACATTGGTTATATCTGGAATACATGCATAATGTATCACCTATCCCATGGTACTGGGGATCCCGGCACACGCAAAGCCGCCTCGTGTCTGGGTGCATAGCATCGCAGGTCAGTGGATACTGGCCTCGACTCTTTTTGCTTCATAGGGTTCAAGTGCTTGGGTTTAGGAAATGAGGTGGGGGTCTAGGCTCAGATGCCCTCAAATGAGCTTCACATTGTCTTATTGACACGCCACTCGTAAACTCCTCAACATGCCTCAGGATGGATGCGTGTTTGTCAACCTTGGGTTGTTTATGGCCGTGCCCAGTGGACGCCCCAGACATAAATTTACGTGCCTCAGGAACCATCTCTATATATGTATACATATATGCACATTAGGAGCATTTAGGAGCCATGATAGAGCCCACCTTGTATATGAATTCTTGCAGTACCCCTAAACCCAAAGCCCATGAAGGGATCACAGAAGCCCAAAGGGGTACACGTCATAAATACATATATGGATCCATATAGCATCCAAATGTGTTCCCATGCCGGTACTGGGAAGCATATAATTACAATTCAAGTACTGGAGCCCTAGAAGGATGGTTTTGGGGGAGCGAGTGCCCTCTGCGCACCTGAATGTTGCTAGGGCCTAGGGCTTGGTATAGAAGTTTAGGGCCTATGGTTGCAGCGTGACGGTGCCAGGGTTGATAACTTTCCAGCTTACACAACCATACAGCCAGCTTGAAGAATTAGAGCTTCGTGCAAGCATTCTGAAGAACAAAGCTTATGAATTTGGGCAAGCTGCAGTCGAAGCTCTCTACAGGGAGTTGGAGTAATGGTCCTCTTCGGCATCCTACATACTTAAGGACGCTCAGTATACAGCGGCCCTAGAAAATGCATAATTTGTCAGGCAACCACTTGCCCCCGCTCTGATGCTATCCTTGCTCTAGCAAAAAAAGGAGCCACAACTTGAGGAAGGAGCCCAACAACCGGTAGCGTCCCTCCAACATTTCTATGATATCCCATAGATTTCACAGAGTTGACCGACTCCTCAAATCGGGCCCATGCGGAGATTCGTGTTGTAGAAGCATCGCCCAGAACGGGTGGTGTACACTTCCTGAAGCAATCATCTACGTGGGCTCAGCGCTCGGGCTTTGGGGGAGCTCCGGTCCTGGCTTCATGCTTTGAGATTTGGACCGTGCGGTCGTCTCCGGGATCTTCGCAACAAACTTGCAACAAACCCAGAAGGCAACTAATCAGAGGGTGCTGCTAGGACGTTTGCGCGTTGAACTCAAGCTGACTACATGCCAACCATAAGGGTTCGGGCTTCTGGAACTGTGACAGCACAAGCTGAAAGAAGCGCTTGGAGCTGGTTCAAGGAAAAGTGCTGTCTATTGAGTCTATTGCGTCGAGACGGTGGTTGTGCGCGGGCAGAACCTGTTTAGGCACAGCTCCAATGAAACAGCGATAGAAACTATCCCCGCTCACGATTATACATAAGCTAAGTCCCTAGCCACCTTGAGGCAACGTGCATTACATCGAAACGAGAGTGCAGCCTGCAAGCAAATTGCTAAGTTAACACGACCTTAATAGTCCTCTGCACTCGAGCCCTTCAAAGCAAATGTTTGCTTCCTGCGTCTTACATTCCTGGCATGCCGGTTCGGCTCCTAACATGGACCGGGCGGTTTGAAATTTAAGGTCGGGCTTACTTGAGACTTTTGCACGCAGCTTCAGGGTTCATACCTGGTAGCTAGGCGCGGAAACTATGCAGCTGCGGGTCAGTAGAGCAATATTGCCGTAGGTTGGGCTTACTCTGTAGAGTTGCAGCCTGAGCCTCAGCGTATCTTGTCAGCGCGCGTCATGGCTTTCCATGCCACTCGGAGGAACGGAGACTTCATAACTCTCTAACGTGGGTGATAGCCCTACTTCGTTGTGGAGTAACTTGTATAAGGCGGGTTGCCAAGTCCTGTGAACCTCCAAGTATAGAGTAAGACCATGCAAGCCCTCCACCCTGAAGAAGATCGTCTTGAGGCAGCCTTGGCTTCCAACATCCCCAAGCGCTCGCTGCTGGACTTCTAGCACGCAGTTTTAGGCTTTGGGTTTGGGGTACCCACAAATTATCATGCCAAGGCCAGAGCCCAAAGCCCCAATCCTGGAACGAGGCTTCTCCCAAACCGTGGGCCCTAAAAATGGGCTCAAGCCCCTACGTAGCCGAAAAGCTCTAGTCCCCAACCTTACAAAACCCCAAAGCCCCAGCGCTAAAACCCAAAGCCCCAAACCCCAAGCTGTTAAGGAACAGCTTAATCCCCCCCTCAAAGCCTGAGCCGGTTGGTCAGAACCTTCACCCGGCTCGCACAGCCTCTGGAATTCTTCAAAGCTTTTGGATCCAGGACAAGAAACCCTAAACGGCAGGGTTTGTGGTCTGCGCTTCGGGTCTACGGCTAGGGTGTACCGCTGGTTGAATAATAAAGCAGCGGTGAAAATATGGCCAAGTTTCGCGAAGCGCCTAATTTACTCCTTCCGCGACTTCTTTCGCTGAGCCCATTTCAGGCATGGTTACATGCGAGATGGCTGGGAAGCGGGATCCTTCTCAGGGTTGTCAGGTAGTGACACTTCTGGGTCAACGGTTTCAGGTCAGGATTTCTGGCCCAGCCTGACCAGAATATAAAAGCAACGCCAAAACAACCACGACGAAGGGAATTAATGCATTGATGAATGCTGTGGGGTCCTGATTAGTCTAGGGTCCCCTCCCCTCCGCCCCTCAACCAAAAAAGGGTCACTCATGAATGCCAGAGGGGGGGGGGCCAATAAATAATCTGGATCCTAGCTCGAGATTCAATTCACTAGTCACTAGGAGGGATGGGGATTGGCTCAGGTAAAAGCTCAGAAGGTTTCGGAAGGCATTTAGAAGGGGCATTATCCTAATTGTCAAACGAATCAGGGGGTGCTGAACCATTTCGGCAAAACTTCGCACAATTAAGGCCTCCCACACTTACTCGGGATCAAACATTAATGCAGGCCTTTTCAGGGTGGTAGGTCCTCATCCGCAAGCGTAATTAAAAAGCTTACACCCTCATCCATCAATCCAACTCTCTACAACTCATTCTCCACACCCCAAGCCCTAAACAAAATGTCCGAAAACGCTACGAAGCAACGTCCCAACATCCGACGCAAAGGCCCTGAAAGCTTACACCCTAGGCGCTGAAACCGAAACACAGGCGCCTGCAGCCCATGATGGCAGACAGCGCGTCGCAGCTGTTGATGAACATCAGATCCTGCAGCAGTACAGGAGGGCAGCATCATGCCAACGATTTTTGGCACCGTGAAGATAGTGGCGTAACAGCGCATACTCAGCATAAACCGCTGCATGAACCGCTCAGAAAGATTGGAATTCTTAGCTACAGCGATTGGTTGAAGGCAAGTCTCGGAAGCAGTGGCTGAGGGCCCGGGATTAAGACGTTTATCTGAGGCTAGCTTTCTTGCGTCATCTCCCTATGTACTACAAGAAAGAAGAGCTGCCTGATTCTCAGCCCCAACATTCGCTGACAACGTCGGGCCTCTGCAAGGCAAGCCAGCCCTCGCTCTGCACAGTGGCTGTCGCAGGAGGAGCCTATGTGGTGGGGACTAAAGGTTGAAGCTTTTGGGTTCAGGGTTTTCTGTTCGAAGTTGTAAATTAAAGATTTGAGAGCTTATAAGGTTTAGAGTTTAGGATTGAGGGCTTCGAGTGGAGTATTTACGGTTGGCGTGGAGGGTTTACGGCTTGTGTGAGTTGACGGTGGAGGATTTGATATAGGGGGTTAAGGGTTTGGGCTTGAGCATTGAGATCTTGTGGGTTGGGGCTTCGGGATGAGACTTGAACTTGAACAGTTGATTGTTGCGGCTGGGGTAGCGGGTCGAGGGTTAGAAGCTCAGGTTCAAAGTATGTGTGGGTCTCCTAAGGCGTGGACTGCGCGATCCTCAGGCGTTGTGGTCGCCCGTGGGGACACATACCCATTAGAAGTCTGTATAGGGCTCACAAGTTTCTCTAAGGGTGGACAGTATACGTTCATTGATACGTGCTATGTTGGTTGCAAAGCCCTTCTACACCAGACAGGTTGAGAAGCCCAAGGAAATCCCGAACCCAAGCCCAAAGATGTGAACACCGTACATCCTGAACGAAAGATGATGAAGTGTAAGGGCCAGGAAATCGAGCTTTTAGGCTGCAAACCTCACCCGCAAGCCTTAAATCCGCATCCTAACTTTAGTCTGGTCGTCTCCTTAGTTCTTTCATATTTACACGCATCAGTATTCCCCCCGTGTTGCAATATGTCCACCGCACATGTCAGAAGTTGCATGTAAAAAGACAGCCAGCGTTTTTCACCTAAGCCCCACGCTGTGAATTCTCAAGCCTTGACACCCCTTAACCCTCGACCCCAAACCTGAATTCCTAAAACACACTCACAAACCCTCAATCACTAAATAAGCCGATCCTGGAAGCTCGGCAGCCGAGATCTCCGCCGCCGGAGCCACGAGAAAAGGACGCGTGGCCTGGCTTTTGGTTTACATGGGCGTTAGGCTTGGAGGAGGTTGAGGGTAGCTTGGGTTGAAAGTTGAGGGTTCAGGGTTCGGTGTAGGTTGGGAGTTAGAGGAAGGCTTCAAGGTCAAGGGATATTGGCGGTGGTGCACAATTCATTGCGTAGAGTGTGGCCAATCATTTCCGGAGGAAGCGGAGTGGATTTTGTTCTGCAGCGCGACTTGCAAATCTTCCGCGTAAATCATTCATGGAATGGCCGCCCGACAAAAAGCAGGGAGGGCACACTACCAACTGTACATCGTAGAATCTGGCGGGAACCACCATCACCAGGTCTTCACAATACTTGTCAGAGTTTAGCCACTCGAGTCGTCAAGCATAGCTGAAAGTGGCTGCATGAAACCGACACCGTAAACCGTATGCCCTAACAAGCAGTACTCCCAAGTCATATCCTTCCACAGTTCCAGGCCTAGCCCTATACCCTCCCCATTCAGGCTGCATACGGTGTGTTGATGCATAAGGCGCTGCGACAGTTTGAAGCCCCAGCTGACATGTCAAAATCCCAAGTCCTTGTGGCCCGACTTGCACATCCTCTGAACCAAACTGAATCGAGACGTTCCTGCTCTGTAAGCACAACCTTCAGGAAACGTTGCCGGCACAGCCAAGGTGTAGAGCATCGGTTCGAGAATCTGGCCTTGGGCAGCATAGGCCCCTGATTCATGGGGGCAAGCTCCGGTATCCCAAACACAGGGATGGAGACTCATTGACTAGAAGACGGCTTAGAGCTGTATCGTCCAGGGCTGTAGGATTTGAAAACCAGGTTCGTAACGCAGTAACGCAATTTAAGAATTAGGCGATGCACTCCTAGCATTCAAGAGACATATTGGATGCATTGGAATGTCTGGGATGAGAACCTGCGCAAGCTCGAAAATTTGCGTGAAGATATAACATGATTTTCTGAACATCAGTCACATCATTTCCTACCATGTTGGTTGCTACTCTATAAAGAAACATGGGTATGACCCCAAAGGTCTATAGACCTCTAGGACTCTAGGGTCTTGGTACACACTAAGCCCCTAGCAAAATCCCCACAACCACGGGCTCTGAATGTTTTGGAGTACAGTGGTTGCCAAGCTTGGGGTCCAGGCCAGGCTTTGGGGATGTCTTGCGCCCGGGCTTCCTGAACCTCTGAGCCCTGACTTGCAGAAAGCCATGAACCCACCCAGGTATAATGTCTCACAACAAGGTATTAGGTATGAGAGGCAAGTGGTCTGAGGGTTTACGGCTGTGGGATCACCACCCCATGCCGTCACTGCTGCGATGAAAAGCTCCGTTTTCATCATAAGAAGCAAACCCTAAACCATGCTGCGCCAAATGCTACGACGTAGCATCTGCTCCGTGAAGTACCCCAAATCAAATCCCAGGCATCCCTGGTCTACATCCCAAAAACGCGACTTTGCCCATTGCTCAATCCTCAACTCTGACATTCCTCAACACCTCTACACACCGACCAGCCTAAAGCCCTCGCCTCCAAGCAAAAACCTAAGCCGCATATCAAACCAAGATCCTAAATCGTTGAGCCCCGCACAAACGTCTCAATTCAAAACCGCTGAACTTGCAACCTTGGAGTCCGAGTCTATGAGCAATGCCTATCCTATAGTGTCCCCCTAATAGTCTACACGTCTTACTGTTCTGTGCTTCTTGCAATCATTGTGTAAAAGCTAGGCCTCGCATCCTGCGCCTCTGAAGCCCAAACACTGAACATGCTACACCTTGAAAAATCGCACCCCCCCTAAACCCTGAACCCCTGTACTCCCCCCCAAACCCTGGGGCTCCCGACTTGCCAGAGGTGGCAGTAGCGGATTGAATTTTGCATCTTCCATTTCGCCAAGCACCTCCTGAAAGACCAACTTCGAATCCTTTAGTCTCTAGGGTTGGAGTTTAGGATGTGCTCCCATCAACCTTGAGGGCTTGTGGAAACTCCCTAGAGCCTTCTGCCCTTTTAGGTTTGAGGACTGGGGGTGTAGTTTAGGACTATAATGACTAGTATTTAGGTGTAGGGCCCCCCCAGCATACACAGCAAGACGAGCGCCCTCGCTAAGGTTGGCTCAGAGCTTCTAAATTTGGCGTGGGGTGTGTGTGCAGCAGGACTTTATCCAAGTCTGTGTGAGGGCCATATCTCCGAAACCATCTGCAAAGCGCGAAAACTGACCCCTACCACTGTCGCCTCCCGCATCTCGCCGCTGGCGAGGACGGTCGAGGATGGAACCAGGAAGATTACCTTGCATTTGGAAAGTTACCGTATAAGAAACGGGCATCGCTGCGCTGGTAACCCTGCCAACTACCCTCTGTTATGACCTGCCCTCCTCAAACTAATAAGACCAAAAAGAATTCTATAGATGCGATTGCCCCCATAAAAAGGGAAGCTCGTGGAGTTCCATGTCCGTTCAGGGAAGGGTAAGTGTCGAATCCATGGGACTCAAAGCTTTGCCTGGAAGGAATGTGGTATACATCGCCTTTAGCTGCAACCTTTTAAGTCCAGATTCTAAACTATTATATACTACGATTGAGGCTCTAGTGCTAGTATAGGTACATCAAAGTTGCAGATTTCGGCCAGGACGTGTCGAGACCAAATTACCTAGCCTATCCCTATGGCGAGCGGCTGTATCCCGCCAGGGTAGCCGTATGACGCCGTGGTACCTGCAAACGGCCAGTTATGGACTGAGGTTTGGGTGTTGGTTTAGTGTTCTCATTTCAGGCTTGATGCATGGGGCTTGAGAATACAAGTTCAGGATGTAATTAGTGTCGACATCAGCAGGCTTACTGTAAGGGTCTTGACAAGGAATCTTGCACGACCTAATTAGGGATAACTCCTCTACCTTCCATGAAAACGGGGTATGTGTGGGTGGACCCTACTCCAGCAACATTGTTACAACTTGATTCAGACACCATTACGAGCAATCATCTCCCCACACCATGTGAAGCCTGGTCCCACATAATGTATATGCCGGCCACTCGTACTTAATGATGTTGAGCGGGCAGATATTTAGCGGGAGGTAAGCTGGGCTCATAGTTATGAAGGATTGAAGTGGTTTGGAGTGAGGGGCCGCACTAAGCCGTTCTCAGCCCTTACCCTGAAGCCATGGACCTTTTGGTCGAGAGCCTAGAGCCTACAGCTGGTCTACAGGTGCTCAAGCTTACCCGGCTTACCCGGTACCTTTCAAGGTGCTCTGCAAGCACGGATGTACACTGGTTAAGAGCTGACTGTGCCGGGAGCACTTCAAGGGGCAAATTTGTTACATGGACTGTCTGACTTCTGCTACCCCATGAGAATCACCCACATGGCACTCTTCCGTTCAGGCCGCAGTAGCCCATCCAAACCGCCAAAACCCTAAACCATGTGGGCCCTGCGCGACGACGGAGCAGAAGGGTTAAGCCGTTAAGCATCAAAATAACATGTGAAAGTTGAAATGCTACGAAACTAAATAAAGCCGGCGTGGCCAGCGGGAGTGCACCATGTTTGCGGAGGGTTCTATTCTCAAGTAACCTTGGCCTTTACATTACCCTCTCGGATCTGCCGTGAGTTGTCAGGGATCGTGGCCGGAAAGAAACAGAAGAGTCCACTCATGCCTGGGCCATTAAACTGCAAGCCCTCAAAGAACCTGATCCACTAAGCAAGAAACACTTACATCCTAAGCCTTGAACCCTGAACCCTAAGCCCCATCCCCCCAAAGCTTCCCTGGGCACGCTGCTCTTGCCGGAGGCTCTGGCCACAGCCCGAAGAATTGTGCCACCGCGCGGTAAGCCCTAGGTTTGAAAGAAATATTCCAAGTCTCGTTATAGTGGCAGCAAAACTGTCGAAGTTTTAGGGTTTGGGGTGTAGAAGGGCGGCTTAGGATTCAAGCAGCAGGGTTTAGGATAATTGGGATACTACACGCTCCGTTCCGCAGCCTCAAGGCCGAGCCCTTAGCTCCTTGCCGGCATGTCTCCCCTGCCGCGCAAGGACGTTCTGCGATTAGTTAAAGTCTAGTCTTCAAATCTGCGCCGCTGACAGCTTGCGAGTACCCACTCTATCAAGGCATCTGTTACATGGCAGTTGCTCAGAAGAATCTCCGACATGAGCGGTAAAGGGGAAATCGCCCAATGTTCCGCAGTCTCCATATGCCGTCTGGACTCCCAACCAAAAAAAACATTTGAGGTGGAACAGGACGGGCCACAACGCTTGTACACTACCCGCATAGCCCTTGGCAAAGGACCAAGAACAACGAAGGAACCGGCAGATCAAAACTCATGTTCCTACCAGCCCGTATACGGTCTACGTCAGGATTTGGCGCGTTAGTCTACCAAGTGAACTGCAGGTGCACTGACCCGCAGCGTCGCACTTACAGGTGACAGACCCTGAGCCTAACCCCCAATCACTGGATGCCCCCCACAGCGTTGCTATTATTGGACCTTGGGAGGGACTCTGAAATTGGGTTCGATGCGTGCATACAACCTCAGAAACTCTGAACAAGTCTGTTCTGATAGTTTTTTCCTCTTAAGACGTCCAACCACCGCACACTTAACCTTACAAACTCCGAATCCTAAATCCGCATAACCTCGAAATCCTCAACATCCTCAGCCGTAACCCGTTAGTCATACACGCTAAGTCCCTAACTTTTGCACACAAAGGGAGGCATAGCCGGCGTAGCCCAACTGAGTAAGCTGCGGATCAGCCTCGGAAGTTCCGCCCAGGCTCCGGTAGACCATGCGGAAAGGACCGCCTCTGACCACATGTAGGGTACAGGGCTTGCAGTTTAGGGCTTACTGGGGCTTAGGATTTAGGGTGTTGGGTTGGGGGTTCATAATGTGTTGGGTTTGGGGTTGATAGGTTTCATGCTTTAGGGCTTAGAGTTGGGGATTTGCCCATCATGGATAAATGGATGCCTGGGATCTTGACAGAATAAATTGCAATACATTGTTGGGCCTACTTCTCTTGATACCTCAAATCATTTACTCAACAGCTGCCTGCACACAGAGAAAGGTGTACCTGAAGCCGAGAACAAGGTATGGATCAGCTGAACAGAGCCCTCTGTTTCTGCAGAAGTGGCATATTTGACAATCTTCGCGTGGCATGATCCACGGCTAAAGCTGGAAATCAGACCTCTTTTGCCGAGCGTAGCTGCCCGTCTTGAGCTTCCAGATAAAAATTGCCCGAAGTCGTAACCGCAAGCTCTTGGCTTGCAAGGTCTCAAAACGCGGCATCCCAGAGAATTGGCTTCCAGCTTTTTAGCCTTGTATGTTCTCCACACTTTTACCATGCTTAACATCACCCCCTAGACTACAACCCGAATTGGACACTAAGCCCAGAATGCTACACCTCCCCTTCAACGTGGGGTGGACTTCTATCACCTGAAGCGCTGAATCCTGAACAGCTAACCCGAAAAGCAAGACACTGCACCCAAAGATTAACAGGCCCCAGACCCTGTCGACCCTATACCGAACACCCCACATCCTAGACTCTGTACCCTGAAATAGCCTGAGGTGACTTTGCCCTCCAGAAGTGTTTGCAAAGAGCTCAGGATCTTTGTGCGAAGCCTGAGGGTATGGGTGTATGCAGGGCTTCAGGGCTTTGAGTATTTAGGCATATTCAGGTTTTTGGGATGAAGGGTTTTTGAGCTTGAAGGATTAAAGGATTGGGTATCAAGGATGGAGGGATGCTGGTTTGGGGCTTGCGCTGTTGTAGGCTTTCAAACTGTTGATTAGGTCGTTCTAGCATTTGGGGTATCGGGCTTCTAGGGTCCAGCGCATAACCTTCTGCATCTACGCAGCTAGATCGTGAGGATTCGGGCTTAAGGTTGAGGGCGAGGTGCATGGCTCAGGCTGCAGCGCTTAAGAGCTGCGCAGGCTTTGCCGACTGACGTCGAAGTGACAACGAGGCCGACTGCTACAGCAACAACAACGACTCTCAAGGAGACAGCACTGATGATGATGGCGAGGATCAGGAGAAGATTGGTACGGTGAAGTGTACCCTCCCCCAGAATGGCGTAATTAAGCCGTAAACTGCTTGCAATCTTCAGAGCTTCGTCGCGCCATGACAAGAGACACATGTCATAAACAGGACTTGGCATGAAACCCCAAACCCTCACGAATCCGCCAACTCCAAAAGCTCAAGCTCAACACCTCAAGAACAGAAATCCCAATCTAACGCTGGATCAGGCTGGATCAGCAAACAACCACTTGTAATTTTGCAGTTGTCAAATCCAGAAAGGTTTGGATCCTTACCAGATTGATGATTTCAGGATTGCTGCTCAGCCTTGCGAATTTTCCTTTTAGGAGCAGCTGATTGCGATAGCTTTACCCAAATGGAAATTCCTGTGGCGATCCTTGTGACATGCACCCATGAAGAACCGTCTCCCCCGTCAGGGAGGATATTTAACAAGGCCGAAGTAACAACAACACTAGAAAGCGCAAAGGGGAAAACCTGATTCTTGAACTTTGCTGCTCCTAACCCCACAACCCCCAAAAAAGAAAACCACCAAAAGCCCCCGAACCCTAAACATTGAACTATCAATGCCCGCCCAGGCGCAACCCTTCTCCAGGCCAGTCTACCAAGAAGAGTCTGCGATACCTTCAACGAACTTAGGGCTTGGTATGCCCAACTCAAGTCTGTAAAGCATACGTGCTTTTGGCCCTAAAACGCTTATGGTATCCACCTGGCCCGCTCAAGTCCGAAAATGACTCCCAGTTTGGGCTGTTCGGAGCTCTGAAGAATTAAGTGCAGTGTGGGGATTGGGGCTCCAGGTTGGGGGCTTTATTGAGCTCGGCTTCATGGCCCCGTGCGGTTGAATCAAGTGCTTGAATAGCCAACATCCGACTCCTTGCGTGCAAAGTTTCCAAACTGCGTGCGCCAAAAGAAATGCGTCAGGTCGTCCCAGAATACACGCACGTGCCGCAGGTGCAGCGGAAGAAGCTACGATCAGGCGCATGAAATGAACGGGTCGATGGCAGAATGGGGGAAAGCTGGTGCAATATACTTTGTCTGCAGCCACAAGATCTCCATGTTTTCAGGACTTGCAAGCTGGTCACTCCCGGAGAGACTCCTGACGATTTAGGTTCGACATTTGGTTCCTGCCAGTCTCGTGCACCTTCCCTTCGTTCAATGCAGAACTGCCAGCATAGCTTTTGGAGACTCAAGTTTCTGTTCCCCGTAGCTGCATTAGCTCTTGGACCTCCGGCGCGAGGGTTCTGCATGGAGCGTGCTTGCAATTTGGCTTGAAGTTGTGTCTTCGCCACACGCTTTCCGTGTCCGCGGCGTCCGCGGCGCTCCTGTCATACCTGTTCCGAGCCATCCAGAAATCCGCGTTTTGTGGAGTAGTGCTGTTGGAGTGGACCGTGTGTGCTCTTGGAGTGCTTCAGAATGATCTTTGCCCTTTCGTATTGATTCCTTATAGAGCTCTTAGAACGCATTGCTCTTGAAGAAATTTTTGGCGCCTACGCTTCTGCGAGGTAAGCTACCTCCCGTGTCATCCACAAGAAGCCGGTGAGTTCCCTGCCGAAATGCTACACCCACCCTTTCCTAAAGGCATACTCCGGAGACCCGAAAGTTCCTCGCCTGACAGCAAGATCCCCTACCAGGCCCTGGGGTCCAAGTACTTCTATACTCAGATGCGTGAATACACAAGTCAACACATTTACATATATATGTATAAATACACATATGTATGTATGTATGTATGTATGTATGTATGTATATTAATATAGATAGATAGATAGATGGATAGATAGGTAAATAGATAGACAGACAGATAGATATACACGCGCACATTAATCCATAACGTGTTCTTGTGACCAACAATACCTATCTGGCCGCCCCTTGCGCGCTAAGCACCTCTATTTCTCGATGCACTTAGATATGGCATACATGTCCTTGGCCCCTTTGGATAAGAGATGCTCCAGCCGGAAGAATTCCTCTAACACAACAAGTCGCTTTGAAACTGGGGTCGTGAAATGTAGCCTTTGCCCAAGCCAAGTTGCGCATACGTACAGAGGGTACACACCCCTACTGTACTTCCCAGAGTTTCGTGATCGTTTGCCTAATGAAGACGTTTCTTGTGCAACCCGTGGGTTCCGGGATATCCAGATCATATCATGATATCCCGACACGGAACGATAGCTTACAGTTTTAGGACTTGAAACTCTTGAAGCCTGGAGAGAACCAATCGCCCCTAAACCCTCATCTCCAAACTCTTATCCCTAAACCCCCCTCCATGCTGCTGCACTCCAATCTTGAAACACGCATCCATTTCCCCTCTACGTGCCAAGCCAGTGAAGGAAGAAACCCCGGGGACCTCTTCTCCTCGAGTCGGCCCACGTCCCCCAAATCTACAATCGCAAAGGCGCACCTTGGGACGCGTTCAGGAGCGTAGGGTGTTAGTGTTGTTGTTTTTGTTGATGGTTGTTCCTTTTCCTTGCATTCTGCATTTTCTAGTACGAACGCTTGCACTTCGCCCTCGCGCGGATCTTGCGTCAGCTTGCGCTGGCGGGGTCTTCAATATCAGCTAACTTAACGCAAACTCATTACAAGCCCTTGCCCCGGACCTTTCGTCGCCCTTGCGCAAACATTTTGCACATCTGAAATCATGGCGCGGCACCTCAAACTATCACATGAAGGACGCCGAAAAAAAAAAAAAAAAAAAAAAACTCTCCCCGATGCTCAGCATCAAGGGCCAACTGGAGCCTGGTAATTCCTTATGGCACTTCTCGATATTCCCTATGATATTCCCTGTTTGTGAATGGGCTATCCTATACAGCGTGGCCGTTTTTGCGAGAGGAGCTTGAGCTCAAACAGGACCACGGGAACTTGATTTTGGAAACCAAATATTGTACCCATACAGAGCTACAAAAAATGCAGTGTGCAGCCATCTAGGCCTTTTGTTTGAGCTCGAGGATCGCAGATGTGGCGCCTAGGTTAGTGTATACCATTGCACCCTAAACCCTGTGTGCCACCTCGGCAGATCCCCAACCCTGACTAACTCCTGGATCCTTTGACACAAAGCTCCAAGCCATCTGGGGCTCAGGATTGTTTAGGGAGGAGGCACAAGAAATGAGAATGCCGAGTGAGCGTTTGCTCCTGTGAACCTGGCGGCATTTCCAAAGATGCTATACACTCCCTAAAATAACATGAAACCCCAACAGATCTGTAAAGGCTACAGCCCGGTTTCAGTGGCCTGTATGGGTGTGGGTTGCCATGCTAGCTGGGAAAAAATGTTCTTGGTCCGCAAAAAGCTTCTTAAAGTCATGCGTTAAATACCATTACCATTATAATGAAGCCGCATTTTACAGTGGTCATCCTCTATAGTTCACATGCCATGTCACAGAAGCATCTCGCGGTGAGCAGCATCCGACGGCATCAATCAAGGTCATGGATACCCGAATCCATGAATCCTAGACACCGTACGCTAGGCCCTGGGACCATAAACCCTCTACTACGCGCTGAACCCCAAACACGGGGAGCATTTTCTGAGACGGGATGCCGTGGGTTTAGGGGCCATGGGGCTTGTGCACCCCATCGTCCCCAAGCTACATCTACGCTGGCAAGAACGTGTAGGGTCTAGGGCTACGTGGATTTGGAAAGGGACGCATCAGCCCACGAAACCGAAGACCGCCAACATCAGCAAAGACAAGCCTCGCACGTGTGACGCACAAGCCCAGTACGGGTGACAAGAGCCAGGCTCACATTAACAGTCCCGAATAAACAGCATTCCCTCGGGAATTAAACATATGGTCTCAGCGCAGGACACAGGGTTTTGAATGAAGAAGTACGGCTGCAGCCTCATTGAACGCGAGCTTCTGCAAATGTCAAGATGCGTGGCGCAGAATTTAGCCTGAAGAAGCCCCAGATCCTTAACCTCCAGACCCTGGTGGATTCGACAACTTGCCTTTTAACCGTCAGACGACTTCAAGCATAGGATTCAGGAGTGAAGGTTTTAGGGAGGTCGCGGAGCTGCCTGGTCGAGGCTCATTTGTTTGTGTGTTCGTGTGTCTTGAGGGAAGTGGGGTTCATATTTGCGTGGGTTCAAGTACCCACCACATGTCCCGAACACAAATTTGGAACATGAACCCCTACACCTTCCTCCCCACAATCCTCAAACCTGCTTGTACTGTACATGCGGGGCCCAAATAACGGTATGGCCCTGCCGGGATGAGTCCCTATGCTCTGATCTAGCTCACGGGTATGGGTCTAGGATTGAATGTTCTAGCTTGTTCTGGTGCAAGTCAGCCCTTGGGCCTGGGATCTTTTGAAAACTCAGCCTGAATGTTACTCAACGACTCCAGGCCCCGCGGTGCCCGTTCGTTCTATGAAAGGGGTTTTCGAGCTGAGAGATATGTTCTATTTGCGTTCTGAACGGACACTCAACTAACAAGGCTGTGCCATTAAAACCTCATAAAGGCCGTGACGTCTACTAGAGCTTTCTAACTGCTGCCAATGCCTCGGTCCGAAACCCCGGTATCTCCGCCTTCTGAGTTAGGTACTACCTGCATATTCCCGCAGATTCCTCTCTCCTTTACTTGGAGCTGTACAAGGCTTAATTGCTACCCTTTGCGGTTCCTATCCTACTTATAAGACAGACCTTCACAAGCTTGCCCGCTAATGAACCCCCAATTATGAGAAATTCCAAATCCTATGCACTCCCAAACCCTGTAGTACTAGATCTTAAACCGCTAATTACTCCTGACTCCACGAACCCTAAATGCTAATCCCAGTATCTGAATATGACTTCCTACCAGGAAGTTCCAGCCCCACAGCAACCTCGTCGCCTAAAGTCGAAAGATTTAAATCCTTCGCCCGAAACCTCAAACCCTGAAAAACCATGTGCATGTGTAAGCCGAATGAACCTCATGTTTCCCATCTCCTTTGAGCCCGTGGCTGCCCCTTCGACGAGATGCGCTGCTGAGATGACCTCGAGCTCATGTAGAAGCAAAGGGTTAGGTAGGGGATTGAGGGCTCAGGGGATGGGAGCTAACATGGGATTTAGCGGCGCAGGGGTTCTAGGTTCAGTCAGGTTTTGCAGCTAGGGCCCATTAGACTTCCGGCCTAGGCTTGCCGGGCTTCCTGGTTGATTATGAGATTGAGGGGTGTGGGTGCAGAGTTTAGGATGTAGCCTGTTGGCGGCACTCCCTAGATCTCCGGCAGGCAAGACAGTTCACTCATCGGACGATGAAGACAGCCTCTACCCAACGCGCAGTGCAGGCGACTTTATACCTAAAGCCACAGAAAACATGTAGTGGCAGTCCCATCACTACGTTGTTTTCAGAAGAAATCAGGAGTTTGGCGATGGTACGCTGAGGAGTAACGACCAACACCTACTAGGCAACCTTTTGCGCTATCCTGTCCGTATTCCTCTTAACCCCCCATCGCAAAGGCCAAGGCATCAAAGCCTTAACTGGCATGAGTCCGGGTGCTTGGGTATTAGTACGGTTGATTCCTGGGTTTGGGTTGAAGGTTGAGAGCTTCAGGACTTATGGCCCAAAGAAGCTTCAGAAAGGTACAAATGAAGTATGAGGACGTCGAGAGATGTCAATGACAGCAGCATAGATGGCAAAAGGCCAAAATGGAATTGACCTTGAATCCCCTTCGCAACACAATGCAAAAGTTTCGTACTTGGCTTAGGATCATGGATACACCTACATATAGCGCTCGTTGAACAATGGCCGAGCCGCATTGTGTTCTGCACCGCTGCCAGGACAAGCTGTGGATCGGGAACGACCTTCAAAAGCAATTCTCGTGCCCACGCTTGGAGACCCTGAATTTTGGAAAATTACTCAGCCTCTATTCATTCACAGAAGAACCCCACAACAAAAGACCCCCAACCCCCTAATATGAAATACCCACTCCAGTGTGGGAGGCTACCGTTTGTTTGAGGAGCGGGATTACAGGTGCTTTTCCCAGAGATGGGAGGCACAAATGCGTGAGTTCACCACTTTCGCACCATGCTAGGGTCCCTAAGTCCTACAACAAAGTACTTGCTGTGCCCTTCGACCCCAAAGCCTCAACTATTGCCTGTCAAACAGCCATGGGAACCCAGGCTGTAAGTCTGGGGCTTCAATGTGTGGTTGGTTTAGGGCTTAATGTTGGGGCCTGATTAGTGTAGGCCCCCCCCCAAACGAAAATGGGAGCCCATTTAGTGTGGGGGGGGTTCCCCCCAAACGAATCTGGATCCTATAGGGGAAAAATACAATAGGAGGGATTGGATCTTCGGTAAAGGAGGGCTAAGTAAGCAAGGGGCAGATTGGATTAAGACCCTAAACTAAATACTTGCTGCTTCCCGTGCTTTTCTAAGCAAATTAGGTGTATTTATATTCTACCTACTTATTCTCAGAAATATCTTATTTGGCCGCGCAACTTCGGAGCTGAATATTATCAGCGAAACTTCGCACAATTAAGGCCCCCCCACACTATCGGGACCCAACATTAGGGTTTAAGCTTTACGGTCCAACTCTTGTGCAGGGACTAAGGCCTTCCGCCTTCGGGTTGAGGCAAGCAAGCTTGTGGCCAGACTGGGAGCACTTTCGATCCCGAGCTAAAGCTGAGCAGGGCTGGGTGCCCTGCCCTAAACGCTATAGGATAAAGCATAATCGGGTCAACTTGCAGCGGCCTGTAAGCTGCATGGCAATTCTGACGCTGGCAGGGGAGCTCATCTGTGCAGTTTTTTGTGCTGCCATGATCCTTGACGCCACGAACCATGTGTCTAATGATGAGGTCCCACACGCTGCAACACCACACACGACAGATCATAAACAGTGAGAGTTCACATCTAAAACAAACATACTTAGTCCCCACCCTCAACCGCGAGCCCCAAAACCCTAGGCCCTAAACCTCAAGTTTGTTCTTCAACAATTCGGACCCCTACTAGGATGGATTTGCAAAGGCATTGCCGGCAGGCCAGTAGTTCTATGATGTGCAGTTTTCAATTCTTGTACGGCCTATTGGGTCGTTGCAAGATACATCAGCACGCAATGAAAACCACGCCGCCCGGAGTCCGATCTCCATCTTTTTGATAATATACATCCTACGACGCATGGGCATCATATTTTGCGAGTAAGAAGTCATTCAGACACAACTACGGGTAGTCAGCAATTACTTGGCCATGGTTCAGTCCGTCAAAGTAGCAGGAAGATTCCTCCCACCTGCACTCGTCAGAGAAGTGTTGCAGACTTGGGGCTCACGACTTCGAGACAAGTTAAATTGTTCAGGAGTCGGAAGGTAAACAGAGGAATCTTACTTTAGCAAAAGCAATACCGACTTGGGCCCAGTCAAGACCATGAAGAAGCCCCCAATGTAAGAATTCGTTAGCTCCGAAGACACGTGGTTTAGGAATGCGGTTTCCAGCTTGCGGTTTACGGCCATCCCTGAAGAATCTTTAAACACCTCACGAAGGTTCCACAAAGAGCACCCCCAACGTTGAGAAACACCAAAGACTAAATTCAAGAGTCTACCCTGTGCTCAAGCTTTCCCGTTCGAGTACACAAGAATGCAGTTGGTGGCTGAGAGTGGGAGAAGACTTCTCCCACTCTCGGCCACCAACTGTATGTTGTTGCCTGCCAGGCTTTGACCAAGCTGAACTCCAAACCCTAAGTCCTAAGTCCTAAGCTTCTGCAGCATTCAGGGCCCAAACGCGAGAGACTTCCGGGATGAGAAACTGGCGGCCTTTCCTTCTTGGCTTGTCTTGTTTGGGGATTTAGCCTCGAAGGTGTAGTGGCGCAGAGCTTAAGTGCTTAGAGCCTAAGGGCTTCAGGGGCTTGAGATTAGGCTTAGAAGTGTAGTTGGGAGTAGTGGCAAGGGTGGCACCTCAGTTATGGTTATACCTACAGAGGCATTGCGCACAAATCGCGCCACCCTTTCCTGGAATCTGCATATGGCTAGTATTAGATTAAGAAGAACCAGACCCAAAAGGCGTGGTCCAAACCAAGGGGTAGGCATCCTATCCCTGAACCCTTCCATGGAGCAGAACATATCTCACGGTCTAACATTTCAGAAGAGCTGCTTGCAGTTGGGGGTTCCCTTTTCAGGAAAAAGCGTGGGTCAAACTCTACGGGAATCAAGGACCGGGGCTTGCAAGCATCGGGATTTAGTATTGGGTGCATGCGTTTTGCGGAGGCTTCAGGCTTCGGGTTTAGCATAAGGCCAGGGGTTGGTTAAGTGCGAAGGGCTGCAGGCATATGGTCTATAGATCGGGACATCTTGCAAAAGAAAGGGGCTGCATCCCTTAAACCCTGAGCGGTGATCATGCGAAAGCTGTGGCTCGGGTGGGGTTTTCCTTGGCAGCGGAGCGTGCCGGTTCGAGGAAATGTAGTTCAGGATTCAGGTGTAAGATTCCATGTTCAAGGCTCTGGAGTCCAAACATGAAAGCAGCTGGCCTCCATTGACCTTTCCCTCCCATTCTTCTAACAGTCCAGGAAGACGTCATGTCATGAGTCATGTAGCCCGTCGGATGCACTTGTTTGGGTTGTGACTATGGAAACCCAAAGGGCTCAGGGCTTTGGGCTTAAGCTTGCAAATGACAGAAATGCGTCCATGCCCCGTTAACCCTAAACTCTTGATCTTAAAATGAATCATCCTAAACCTGAAATCCTCACGCCTGATCCTTCTCTATACGGTAACAACTTTTTGATCTAAATCCACGCCCTAGGGCACTAAGTCTCTGAATAATTGTATAACAATCTATTTGCTTGGTATTTTTTTGGGCTGTTTGGAGCACTATAGGGAAGCAAGCAAAGCATAAAACGTCCTGGACCGTGTGTCGCGGAAGAGCCGCTGGAAGGGAAACCCGACCCGCCAGACTGCGAGTAACTCCTGACAGTTTTTGTGTCGGCACCCAGCCCAACAAAGAAGACCCTGTATAAGACCCCCCATATGAATAAGGAAGAACTATATATATCTATATATACATATATAGATATATATATATATCTATATCTATATGTGCATTGAAACGCAAATGGAAGCTAGGGTACACCATGACTAACTGGGTTTGGGATGTTGACGTCACGGCAACGTTGGTTTCCTATTGCAGCTTGGTTAGGATGGGGGGAGCTGGTTCTGGGGGTGATGACTGAGGGTATTATGGAGATTCTGCGTTGGACTACTACAGGCATCCATCCCTATATGATAGGTTAGGGAGAGGTCCAGAGTTCAAGGTCCCCTAGCGTAAGGCCGCAGGGCTCAACGTCAGAGGCTTCGCGTCAAGTGCATTACTTTAGAACTCAGGGTTTGTTGGTTCGGCGATCCTGGCTGCCAACCAATTCATCCTACTCCACCTAAACTTCCTAATTCTTTTAAAGCCCAAGTCCTGAAAGCTACCTCTCAAGTCCAGCACGCTCTGAGGCTTGGGGATGAAATCCATACAGGGGCATATTGAAAGGTCACCAGCCGGAAGGCATCTTCAAGGTGGCCAACGCAGAGGCTAGCTGGCCCCTTGACCTCCTCCAATTGCATCCCGGGACTGCATAGAAGGGGAGGTCAGCAATGAAGACGCTTATGGCTTTGTGCCGGCAAAATGGACAGCCTCGCTCTTCATGCCCAACACCTGGAGTGTAAAACCTAAACTGATCACAAATTGAGGCCTTCAAATGGCTCTCGCTTTTGACGTAAAAGGGTTTCGCCAGTCCTGGACTACACGACTTGTCATCAGCCAGCCAGCCCCGGGGAACCAGTCGCTTCGGAGAACCACCTTAGTCTGACTGCAACCGATGAATGGGCAACCTTGAAGTGCAGTGCAGTAAACTACGGAACCCATGAAACAGGTGATGATTGTTTGTTTGGCGCTTTGGTGAGTCCTTAAGTTTCAAGCCTCAAGAACAAGGTTTGCAAGGCCTGGTGTCTTGCAAAAGTGTGACTTCAGAGCGGGACAACTGGGAGACCTATATGTAGAACGATCATTTACCTTCCCTAGGGTCCCAATACAAGAGGAAAAGGCTTAGGTTCTTACTAGGAGTGATTGGAAATGAGGCACAGGCTGGGCTCAACCAAGGATTGATCACGCAATGGCAATTTACTACTCCCGCTCGTCTACATCGCGTCAGGGCCAACTGTCCCCTCATTTCGAGGGAATAATGTAAAGCTATGGCCTTTGCAATCAGCAGGATTCAGCAAGTGCATTGTGGCTAATGAAATACGGTTGCAGTGCCAATCCCTCAGAATTTAGGGGCATTGGCTGTAGCAGTCGCAGCTGCAGTCACAAGAAATTGTGCACAAACATCTGCCGGGATCGAGATTGCACTGGTAGTTGAGGGCATTCCCCATTCAGCATCTGCCGTGCTGGCCTCTTGTTAGTCTACTCCAGGTTCTCATATATGAGCGTGGGGCATTCTCTTCCACAACAGGGCTCCGCGAAAGCCCCAAACATCATCGCTGTCGGTACCAAATATTGGCTCTGAGCGCCTAACGTCTGACTATTCCTATACTTAGAAACTGAGCCCTCCATACTCCTCATGCGTTATGAACCCCTAGATCCCAAAACACTTGGAAGTCCTCCTCTTATCAAAAACAGGAGCTCCAGCCGAGTGTTTGGCCGTGGTGTCCACGGAGAATGGTGCTACGGCCACGTCGTTCCAGCCACAGGCCGCCATCAGACCTTTGAATTGATAAGGCCAAATCCATAAGCCTTTATCTGGCTTGGGTAAGCCTCTACGCACCTACACTTTTGGGTATTGAGGTACGGGGCCTTGCGGTTTTAGGTTCAGGGAGGCTTGGAGCCTTCGCGGGATGAGTGGTGTAATCGTATCCGCTTCTCGGGCTTAAGATGCATCTGCGTGGCCTTAAACCTGCGGCCGCAGGAGTCTGCTGCAATGACACGCAATTTGCAATTCGTTCCTTCAACCCCTCCTAATGTCCCTAAAGTATCGTTGTTCCAAGGCTGAGTAGGGCATGTCAGATTGTGCGCGCTTGCCCTTACCCATAGTACGGGCTGAATGCTACAGGACCAAAAACACATCCCTCTACCAACTTTCTGTCGTTGTCGTATTTGGGGTCATGTAGGATGTTTGTCCATTAACCGTCAACTCTACACTCCTCAAATCCCTGAATCCCCAGCGTGTATATGTATGCCTGTACGGGAGACCGCATTACTGAGCTCCGTACTGTCGTCCCGCAGTAAGACGGGCTCCAGCTGGGCAAAATACCTTAAAGGAGCGGCGGAATGGTGTTGCCAGCTATGGCGCTATGGTTTAATTCGGGTTTGGAGTCAGCCTAACATTCTTCAAGGTCCAAGAACTGAAGTGGCAAGTCAATACGGTGTCTGCAATATAACAGCCAGCTTCAGTTCTTGGGAAGTGTGTTTGTCAGGTATTTGGCTCGTTGGCGGATTGGAAGATGTTTGATGGGCTCGGGGGTCCGGGTTTCGAGTGTAGGCTTGCAGAATGAAGCTTCCCGTTCGAAATATCCATGGAGAATCCGTGACAAGCCCCGCCCAACTTCCTTTCGACATTGAACCTCAACATGGAGTGCGGTAAAGGCCCTGTTGAAGCGGGCGGTGGTCTGTCAGGAACACATGTTCAGATTTCCCGGTTTTTTGGGGCAACGGATTTATGGTCTGGAGTTTATAGGTTTTTGGGCATTTAGGAGCATCCTGTTAGACCTCTTTAGCGAATAGAAAAATTCAAGTTTGCGCAATTATTCAAACCCACTTGCCGTGCGTAAGCCCGTATCCATACACCCTGGAAATCCTGCATTGATTCTTTCTACTCATGCTCCCTAACGCCAAGATCCTGCGCCGCTAGCCCTATATCTTAACCTTCCCATACATCCTCTTAGGGCGGGGGCCAGAGGATGTCCGGCGAGACTTGACTACCTTCTGCCAAGACCACGACCTCGGACAGCTCAAGGTGAGCGTTTAGGGCAACGATAGAAACGTTTGAAAAGTTCAGCAATAGCGAACACACGATGTATGTACTATCCGGGCAGCCTGGGTCGGAGCGCAAGGGCTTGGATCTTGAGTTTGGTGATCTAGTCCGCCTACAAGGAAGTGGCACATACAGAGCCTTACCGTTGAGCAGTCCGTCATGGAGTCTGTATAGACCTACGAGGACGTAGGCCAAGATCATCATCTTGGAAATCAATACTTATGCCCCTTCGCTGAATCTTTAGTAGGCATGTGTGAGATATTCCGCAGGTTGAAGGGTGTCAGCTTAAATTCTTGCCAGGGTTTAGGGTTTGTGATTCAAGTCTTCCGCGCTTTGTTGCTTACGTTTTGCAAGCTGTTGTTTACGGGTTTTGCAAGCTCCTGGCTCCAGGGCAGGGTTCACGCCTAGCCCAGGCGGCCAGTTTCGTCTGCCTTTTACATAGACGCAGCAGCCAAGTTGAGTCTGATGGCTCGGCGAAGAAGGATCCCTATCTTTGCTATTGTATGTTAACCATTAATTAGGGACTGCTGGTTTCAGCATATGTATCCGGCTTGTGGAGGGGTGCACCCAACCTAATCTTCATAGAGTCTGAGAGGCCCACAGACGGAGCAGTGGCTGCAAACGACTTCAGAGGCTCAGCGAGAGCTGCCTGCATGGATCAGGTCTGGAGAGCAGGGCCGACAGGGCCCAGAGGGCTTCATAGTCTAATATCCGGTCCATAACGAAGGAGCCTACAAGGTGTAGGATAGTCTTTAGGCTTGTGAAAGGCGATTCGACTACTATCACTCCAAACCCCTACAACAGCTGATCAGCAAACTCCACGGACGCCTTTAGAGTCTGTCAGGCAGCAAGCCGCAGCAAACCTAGTGCCATGTAGGAATTTCTCGAACTTCGGGTTCCCCGTGCCCAAGAAAAAGGGCGCAGGAACTTCATTGCAGCCGTTCCAAGGAAGAACACACAATCTTGAAACATCCATGAAACCCCACTGGACATCTGGATATATGCACAAGTATAGGTTATTCCACTCTCATCTCCATGTATTTTGCACTACCCACAAACCTTCACGTTGAAATGTACAGCTTCGCAGCTTTGAATTCTAGCCCCTTACATAGGTGAGTTCAGATATGTGGAATTATGTTGAGAAACCTCGCAAACCCTTTCTGGTGCCTGGTAGATAGCGGACATTCGCTCGTTGGGAAGCTTTATTCGCCGGTCGATGGAGACCTGCAAGCTGGGGGGCTTCGGAGTTGCGATTGCGGTTTTGGCACCGGGTTTTAATGGTTTGTCTTTAAGGCTGAAAAATTATCGGATTTAGTGCCTCAGGGATTTTCAGCGATTTCATCCTTATGCTTCTGAGTTTAGGGTCTATGGTTTTGTTTTGGTCACAGGTCGTGCCTCAACACAACAAATTCTCAAGCCAGTCAAGTAGTTCAGATCCTAGCAGGCACCCAGCACTCAAACCCTCATACGCCAATCCTACACTCCACATTCCCCCGATAAACATGCATATTGGCAACGTGTAGCAGGACTGCACCCTAAACTCTACCTTAGATCCAGAGCGCAAGTCTCAAACCCAAATCTTCAAAGAGCCCCATCTCGGAACTCCACGAAAGTTTAAAGCATGTATGTATATATACCCGCCGTGGCCTTGAAGGACTTGTCGCTGCTTTGTTGGTTGGGGTTGAGGATTGTTTAGAGCTCGCATGCATCTTTCGAATCTAGCTGCTAGATATCTTCAACGCATACGCCTGGGCCCACTTCTAGAGGAAAACGTCAGCCGAATGCATTGCTCAATCCCAGCCTTATTACACACACAAGCCGTAAAAAGCCTCAGACTCCGACGCCAAACCTAGTTCGATAGCGAGTCATGCATTCTAAACGGCGAACTCTAAACCTTACAGGTAAAGCCTCAAACCGGAACCAGAAGCCCTAAACCATGAAGGACGACCTCTAAGCGCTGTATGCCGAAGGACTCTGCAAGCTGTACCTGCAAGTAATGAAGGGGTCGCTCTCTAAGGGGGCTTCATGAAGAGCCTCTGCTTGAGGATCAAGATGTCACGCCTTTTTTCGAAGTTGTGGGGTTAAGAAACGTTGGTAGTTCAGTGTTTCAGTGTTTGGGGTGACAGGTTAGCTCAAATCGTTCCAGCTGAATTATGGTCTATCTAAGTACAGGTTCTTATAGGAAATGCAAAGTTGCTCAGCCCTCCGCTGTCCTGACAACTAAACTCCAACAACTGGTGGCCCAATGCTCACACCTATTAGGAGGGTACTGTAAGGGGTAGGTGTACATCTGTTCTTAGATGTATTCACGTCAGGAGCCAGGAAAAACACACACACAATTGTCTGAGAAATAAATGAAAGGGTTTGGAACGGATTGATTCCAGAAGTTCCCATCAGTCACAGAAACCTTTATAAATTCAGGAATGAAAAACTTTACAGCTCCAAGCATTCCCTGCTCGATCTGACTGACTTGTAGTAGTTCCTGTGCATGATGAGGCCACTTTGGGACTGTTCTGTGACGAAAAACAACATGTGGGTGGGGGGTCCCCTAGGAATGAGCATCCCTGTACTTCGGGATTCCAAAAGGGGGCCCTTGTCTTGACAGTACCGATCAGCAATGATACTGTTGATGGCCAGAAGCTTGCATAACCACAGTTACCATTCCAATGGGTTTGGGACATACAGTCTTGAGCGGTTCTGTTCATCAAAGGTGCATTCCATCTTTATACAGTATGAGACAAGCTTGAACTTGTAGGGGGACGGCGGCCTTAAACCCCATGCTGCCCCTTTGAAAGGACAATCGTCTTTACAGGGGCCTTTTGGAGGGGGTCCATCCAAGTTCTCCGTATAACCCAATGTAATCTGCACATCCGATTATCGGATTCCTACATCTCCCCCATGAGGCAGAGACTCCGTTCTACCGGTCTGTCTAGCACGAACCCATATCTGTTCCTGACTTCCCTAGATCCCACAGATCTTGAACTAAGCTACAGTGGCGAGCTTGCCATCGGCGTGGACCAACAGGACTTTCTGCGGGTTAAACCTCACTTCTGGGGCATAAGTGAGAGATGCAGTAGGCTAGCTAAGGCTTGAGAACTGAGGGCTTAAACTTCCGCTTGAGGGCTTCAAAGGCTACGGATTTAGAATCTATGGCTTCCAGACGGCTCGCGAATAGTAAGGACTTTTCATGGCATTGTCTGTGTACATGGGGCCCTTACATGCCCATCATAGCTAGATGCTATTGTGGGATCTTTTTTGCAGGTTGGGCCTCATGGATTGGCCGTGGGCTGTGAGGGTTTAGGGTTAGCATTCCCACAGGAGATCATACGCTTGTTCAAATGCTATTCACTGCTCAATTTCTCCCAGGACCCTGAGCTGTTCTTTGCTTGAATGCAGGCCATATTGCCTGAGCTGACAAACTCTGAGAATCCTGACAACCACCGAAAAGGGACCCATAGCCTGAGGGACTAGTAGCCCACCATGGAATCCCCGGAATGTCCTTGGCAGTGACAGCAAATTCGAATTTGGGACGAAGAGACTTAGAAATGCTACGCTAGGTGATGTTTGTGTGGCTCTGCATGAGATCCGTATACAAGATTCAACACAACATATTCATGGTTCCTTCCAACTCGGCTCCCAAACCAGGATCTCTGAGTGGATGGCTCGGAGGCTAACGACAATGTGGACAGTGTCGTATGCAGCTTCGTCATGTCGTTGGGCGTCGTCTCGGTGAGCTTTCACAAAATGTTGGCTGTAGATGGGCTGTAGGTGGCTGTAGGGGTTGGGGATTGGGGCTTAGGCGTTGCAGGGCTTGAGGGTATATCAAAACAAGAGTATTGCAGGGACCCTCCCCATCAGGAATGTCATTGGGCCGTGTTGAGAACCTCCCGATTCATAGCAGTTTAGAGTGTTGAGGGGGGCTGGAGGGCGTGCTGACTCCAATCAATGTGTAAGGTCTACAGTTTAGGGCTCGGGGCTTATAGGACCTTGGGTGTATAGGGCTCAGTAAATGCCGTTCTTCTTCTCTTACCTTACCTTGTGCCCAAGCCCGCTCATTGCAACGTTTTTCGAGCTTGTGAGCCATTCAAGAAAAAGAAACCTAGGTGAAGAGCTGAAAAGTAGGAAAGGGATGCTACTGCAAGTTCTGCCCTTCCGTCAGCCTCAGCTTGTAGTTTGCTCGGACCCAGCAGTCAGTCTCCGTCAGTTGAATCCTCACTATCGTAAATGCTCCTTCGCGAGAGAAATCCAGCTTCTCCCCTGAAGGCGGGACGCAGCAGACGAGAGCAGTTCTGTTGAGGGCAGCGATGTGGGAGGCCCAAAGAACATACTCATGATAGACTCAGCGGAAGGCAGCAGCTTCCTTTCGGCTACATCCACGAGACACCTGAACTTGAATCCAGACAAGAAATCCGAACCCTGCATCTACACCTGCGCTGCTGCTCTAAGCCCTAAGCCGCACAAATATCAGATGCTAGTCCTGCAGTTTTTTGCAGTACACCCTACACATCCCCCAAACCTTACATCTGACATCCCTATGCTCAAAAGCCTAACGTTTTGGAATCTGTCTGGCGACAGCCTTCTGGAGAAGCTCCAAGATCCGAGGCCCAGAGCCTCTCTTTGCACCAAACCCCTCAACAATAACCCGCAAATCACAAACTTGAGCCTTACATCCTTGAAGCCTGAACTCTAAACTCCTAAGCTCAAAAAACCCAAAATGTCTGGGCATCCCAGCCCGTGCCGCGGCGTCCGCTACAACCAGCACGTGGAGGGCACGGGGTACAGCCGAAAGCCCGGCACCTCTTGTCGGAGCTTTAAGTTAGCCACTTGTAAAAGCTCCCAATTCTTCTGGATTTAAGGCCAGAGGTTTGGATAAAGAGGGTCGGGGTCTGGAGCAGGCGGGGATTGAGAGTTACAGTGTGATCAAACTCCCTGAGCACTAAACACAGATCCCCAACATCATGACCCCGGTACCCAAAACACCCTATCCCTAAATACTTATTATCTCATTCTGGCCTCAGTATCACCAAGAAACATCTTGGCCTGAGGTCAGAGGGCCACCGAAGCGATGAGGAGGGGGGCGCGGGCCGGCCTCCGGTGCAGGGTCTTGCTGTAGAGCTGGTGGTCTGAGGAGTTCGAGTTCCAAGGCTTCATGCTGGTGACTTGGGGGTCTTGGTTGAGGGAGTTCGCTGCAGGATGTAGGGTTTATCTCCAAGTCTAGGAACTGGGGCGTAGAGCTGAAGCGATGTTGGGGATAAAGTCTATAGGGTTTGACATTTAATGTCGGAGTGAGTTTGGGCTGATATATCCTCCCATGGCACCGCGACAACAGCTACATACTACTGTGACCACCGTTTATTGGCCCACCCACCCAGGCCTCAGAAAACATCTGAAATGGATCCACCTATCTTTAAGGTTCTTGAGTCTGGAGCTCCACTCATTACACTGGTGCTTTCTAGAGGGGGGGAAATGAACCTCACGCACGGTCTCCTAAATGGCACCTGTCATCCATGGCAATGCGTCCCCTCAACGAGCCTTGAACCCTCCCCATCAGGACTGCACACAAAATTATCCAGCTCTCGCACTTCTGATCGGGCTTTCAGCACGGACAGTAGAACAACACTTGATGTACACATGTGCGAGAATCATCTACGTAATCATGAAGAAGGCACTTCGCATTTCCACACATGTAAGAGCTTGCCGAAATCACCACCCATGAGCTTGATTTTTCAGGAGCCCTAGGACTAGGATTTAAGGCTTGAGAATGGAACTTTGAGTTGGCAACCTGGCCATGCTGGCAAAAACTCACAATATGCTCTTACGACCCAACAACCTGGAATATTCTGGAATAAAGGGCATTTGGCGCAGAAAGCCCGAATACTTGCGGCGCAAGGCACTTATAAACCCTGCTTCCAAAATCTCAAGGTTTTGGGCCTAGGCAGATCAAAGCTTGCTAAATCAGATAATGAATGCCTCGCACGGCCCCCTAATTTTCAAACACCCCCCAACCTTAAACACTACAGATCCTCCCCAATTGAAATGCGTATACCATACACACATATATATATATATGTATGTACATATGCATAGCAGTATACAGTACTATGAGGATCTGTCATAGCATAGGAACCCTAAACCCAAAGTTTCAAATGCATGCAAACCTGGGAAATGCCCTCATGATCGTCCACACTGCATGCCTTGGCTGAAACACCCGAGGTCCTGGCGCAGCTTGATGGGGACGAAAGACTGTGAAACTAGGTTGGTATATAGAATACCTAACGTAGGCCGCGTCCCGGAGCTCTGAAATTCCATGCCTATGGCACCTTGTTGACCTTACGGGGACCCTCCTTCCTGTTGGGGGGGGCTTCGCAACAGTCCTGAAAGGTAATGCAGGGTGCTGCTAGGGTGTATACACGCAAGCCCGGCCAACATAAATAGAAGTGCCAGGGAAGGCTGGTAGTTAGCATAAACGAGCTCAAATGCTTTGAGAGGCAATCACAATCGGACATGGACCCTTATGAATTCCAGGGCCCTTCTGTCTTGCAGGGTTGTTCTGAGTTTCAGGCAGGATCCGCTGCTCTACTCCACTCGCAGGCGCAGTAAAAAAGACGCCGTGAAACACTCCGGCAAGCGCAAAAAAGACAACATATGCAACAGGACCCGAAATGACCAAGCACTAAAATATAGTGCCTTGCCCGCAAGTGGGGCATTTGATAAAGGTAACTAAGACCCCCTCCCAAAAAAAGGAAAGCCCACTACTGGGGAACTCAGAAAGAAATCCTCAAACTGAATGCAGCAGCGGGGACCCTTTGTGTAAGCCCAGCACCCCAAACCCTGCATCCGGCAAAATCTAGCAAGTATAGCACCAACTCTAGATGCTGAGTTGTAGAATTTGAGCCCTGGTCTTGGCATACTGTCCTGGGAAAACACATGATGCTCGGCTCTGTATTTCGGGCCTTGAGATTTGAACCCCTATACACCCACTTCACTCGAAAGCTCGCAAGGCCTGTCGGATTCGCGCACGGCGCCAAAATCTCAGAAGACGTGATCGGTTGTTTAAAAGAAGGTATGTGGTAGGCTCCTGGACAAACATGGAACCCCGAAAGGGGCGTATAAGACCGCGTTCCTGCCAAAAGCGATCCCTGCCAGGTTCCTTCTTGGTTTGCATTTGGGGACCCTCCCCACACTCTCAACTCAAAACAACAATCTGGCACCCAAAGCTGTGTCGGGGAGTGTACCTCCATCTAAGGAATCAGAAGGCCTCTTCCAATTGCATCTAGACAAACAGCTTAAAGCATCTCAATATGGAGAACATAGGTTTGACCTTCACTGCCTTCACTGTTGGGCACCGTAGTCCCAAGGATGCGAAGCTGTGCAATCTTGGACCATACTGAGCTTTGTTCTGACAGATACCAAGGGTAAAGGATGTCTAGGTGGCACCTAGACCTAGGCCTGTAAAAGATTTCTTCTACCCATTACAGACCTACAGTGCTAAGTCCAATGAGCCATGGGTAGGGGACGTACAAGTCTGGGGACGATAAAGGTTTCGCTCAATCATCGTACCCTTCCACTGTAGAACACTACAATAAGCATTCTTACAGCGAGTCCAATTTTCGGCAACTGGAGGGCCGGCACCCCGTTGCAAGAAGCTACACTTTAAGGTATTTGCAACAATCGGCTCAACAATCCTGAGCCGAGACTCTCAACAATGGAGTATACACTTTGGGCATACCTCTCTTCCGCACAGATTTGGAAAGCAGGGTTTCTGCGAACAACGTCTCTCAAGAAACTGCACTGCAAGTCCCTCAGAATTTGCGCCCCTCCGTGCATACCTCTAAGAATCACAAGGGACCCTAAATTCAAAAAGCTTCCCAACATGCCCGGGCACAAAAGTTAGTACCCCTGACAGGAAAGGAAATGCAGAACTTCTCACCAGAGTCAAACTTTGAAGGCACTGGAGGGTGGAGGGTAAGGGTCTATGCCCGCCTAATGGCTTGTCGAAGCCCGTTTGGATACCTGTAGGCTAAACTTGCTTAAGTGATCTACAGAACAGGGGCAAGGCTGTTTTCGGTGGAACCCTGGGTCTGAATGAAACACCGGGAGCACCAGAAGAATCAACAGTTGATGGCCCAAATCTCGCATGGGGACACCTTGACCCAGGGTCATGTTGGATTTGCTGTACTTATATCGATTGCACCCGAAGGCCCAAAACCTAGTACATTTCCAAATGGCCAAGCTGCTTTGAGATGCGCTTTGCAGCCGCAATGGCACCTGACGAAGACCAGCATGCATGACCAAGGAGTCTGGATTACATGTGGGCACCAAAGGGATTACATACTGCATAGGTACCTGAGCCTTGGGGGATTTCTGTCACATGCGTTTCTGTAGACTCGGCAGAACCCGGAGCCAGTCGGCACCCTATACCCTCAAGCATTTGGTAGGCCTTGTGTTAGGTCCAGATGCCCTGTAGTCCCTCGCTAACAAATTATAACATTGTGAGTTTTTCTTTTCAGCTCTCTATGCCTGACTTAACACATGTGTTCTCCGAATTATCTCGTCTGACTTGGGAAGCTAGCTAACCAAACAGCCTTGACATCTTCTTGGAATTTGAGACAGTGGCCTCAAGCAATTGTGCACGAGAATTACCGTCCCTTCTTCATTGGTCTAGATCGCAGAGATCTGACTTGCAGGTTGATTGGAAGGTTCTAGCCGGGGCTTCTATTTTCACATTTGGCTTTTTCGAGGCCGCCAAGCCCCAACACTTCCCTGCCTTCAACCAAACCCTAAACCCTATACGTGTTCAAACAAAGCCCTGTATAAGGTCCACCCGGATCCGAGGCGTCTACACTTCTCCATGCAGAATATGTACACAATTTACAAGCGCGTCCCTCTCTAACGGGGTCCTCGGAGAGATGTAGGTATGATGCATGCGCAGGAAAGATAAAGGTCCATTTCCAAAAAAAAACTTTGCAAAGAAAGTCTTTTGGGTGGCGGTAGATGCATCTTAAGCAAGGGCCGGGGATGCGCTTTATCTACTTTTCCACTTTGTCCCGAGCATCGCGCTCTCGCTCCAGAGGCTAAGAATCCTGTCAAGAGGAGGCATGTTTTGGCGCACAATGACTAAGGGCCTGATCTGCACTACATGACCAAAAGAAAGTCTAACATCATTATATCAGGGGCCCATGCCGCCCCCTGAGTCTCTCAAGGCGGGCCCTAGACATAAAACCTACTCCCCAAACCCTAAACAGAAAACGGTGGTTTACTCCCCATGGCAGCAAGGCTGCCATGCCCTTACCAAATTGAGATGGAGGACAGCAAGGGACATGTAAAGATCGTCGTACTTGCATACAGGGCGTGTATGGGGTTCCACATGTCTGTGGTCGAGGGTAGATACTCAGAGGCAAATGGCTGTGATCAGGCCCTAGCGTAGCACACGCCAGGTCTCAAAATCGAGCTGAAGCGCTGTGAGGCGCGGATGGCCAAGTAGGCTGGGGGCTAAGATGTAGGAGTGTAGCGCAATCCCAGACATCATTTGGGGTTTCAAGCTACGAGAGGGCTTACTTGCTCCAAACCCTAAATGTCGAACCTATGAGGTGGTCCAGGTGCAAGTTTGAAGAAAGTTTTCAAGATCTTGAACAGTGTCATCCAGGCATGTTTTTAGAGATGAATGCGTGGACGAGGGGTTCAGGCGGCTTCATGGCCTGAAGAGCTGTATGACCTCAGCTGGCTGAAAAGTCCACAGCGTTAACCCGAAGCACTACCGGGAAGCTGTTGAAGGTGTCAGCTGGTCTGACAAGCCCTTCATCGTAGCTTCAGCCTCTATACGCTAAGAATACTCTCCATGGATAGCCGTGGGTACTTGTAAGTGGATTGCAGTGCGCGGTAGACTGATACGATAGAACTGCAGAATGAGGAAGCCATTGGCGCTTTCTTTGCAACGATGCGGGTTCCCAGCGGGAGTACAAGCCCTTGCTGCCTGAGCATATAATCCCCGTACACCCCCCACTAACAAATAGAACATCCTTGGGTAATGCCCTGCAGTGCCTTCATCTCATCTTAACCAGCAATTGGCCATGCGCGCATTTCTCCCCTCAACATCGACCTGCGGCCTCCACGTTGGTAATTTAGGGGCCTGTGCAAGTAGACCAGGATTGGTACAGAATCAGATTCAAAATGTGGCATGCAAGGTCGCGTGGAGGGATAAGAGCTAGGCTGCGTTTCGTGCAGCGCCAAGAGTTGCACCAAAGTAGAAACATCCTCGACCCTCGCAGGCCGCACACGGTTGAAGTTTAAGCTTTAGGTTTATAGGTTTGTGGCCTCTAGACTTCGAAAAGTGTGTTTAGAGCTAAGGTTGTTGGAGTTGAGCGAGCTCGGTTCCCCTGCAGTAGCTCTATCTCGGCATGCACTCATCGTCGGTATCCCCAACCCTGTTCAGTCGAAGTTAAAACCGTGGCATTTGGGTAGATTTGCTGCCTCTAGGAAGCGCGATGCCATTGTGCTTGGAATAGCCCGCACGAACTTCCAACACCCAGAACAATCCTCAACCCCAAACTCGCCACCCAGTGGCACAGCCTCTGCTTTAGTCTATCGCAGCGGCAAGACATGTGGGCAAAGACTTGCGGTAAAGCTCGCAAGGGCTTCATGCTTATTCCAAAAACTGTAGTGTGACTGCTGCCGCTTTGCGGACCCCTTCAGTCGGAAAGTAAACTAAGGGAGAAGCCTCTAGCCCTAAACCTTAAATTCATATGAGCTACAGCCCATGCTATTTGCTACCGCTGCCGTTGATGAGCATGAGTGCTCCTGGGAAATCTCGAGCATCATGCGTAAGGTACATTACAGCTAGGAACCCTACGCGTGCGCCTAGTATTCCTATGGTAAGAATGACATAGACGGCAGCTCGTGTACTCGTGCGAAGTACTGATGATCTGATGCTACCACTGCGAGCCTGCGCGAGCGGATTACATTAACGGCCGGCATAGGCTGGCAAAGGCAGTGTGGGAGCCCAGCACTCAGCTGTAGCCCACGTAGTTGTAGGGCGTGACCTGCTTCCTTGGGTTGTGTGGTGGTTCTGAGGTTGGGGTCCGATGCAAGCCCAGGACCACGGGATGCCTATATTCTGATTTCCAAACCTGAGAACCGAGGACCTAGGAGCTCCACGGGATGGATTACATAAGCAAATGCCTAGGATGAACCAGGATGTTGTCTTGGGGTATACTTTGCCAGAATGACATTGAGAGAATACAACTTCCCAAGTGTTCAGGCTTCTACATACAGTCCCTATGCCAATCCTATAGATGGCGCACGCGTACTTGCAATTTCCATAGGGTTTTTACACTTGATGTCGAACCTTCCAGATCTTGCCTTGCAGAAGCCAACCTAAGGATGTGTCTTGCATCTTGACTTTATTCGAATCCTTGCCCAGCAAACTGCTGAGCGCTCACCCTGCGTGATTTAGCGTTTCGGGCTTCTGGGACTGGACGTGCGGGGCTCGGCTCGTGGAACAAGACCACATGACCTCCAGAAGCGTGAAGATGTAAATCTGAAGTACCAGCAGCTTGGCAGAAATAGAGCGCTTGCTCCATCGCATCTGTAGAGCTTAAGCCGCTGCAAGGGGACTTGCAGAGCGCAAGCCCAAACTCAAGGCTACAATCCCCCAAAGATAAGTCCAACAAAGCACACAAAATCGGTGCAACAGCAGTGACTACCCTCCCCCAACCACGCACGAAACCATATGTATAGCACCCAAAAGGCTTCAGGCCCTTAAAGCTGACAATGCTGATGGACTAGGAAGGCACTTCATCCTGCACACCACAAAAAGAGACCGAGGCGCAGCTCGGCCTTAATCTTGTCGTTTACATTCAGGGTGTCAACGAAGCCATGAATGCGCCTTGGTAGGCGATGGAATTAGGCTCCAACTGTGCAAGCTTGGGAAGGTCTTCGGGGTGTATAGATGTTTTGGAGGTATTCCTGACATGAAGCTATGGCACGTTGACTCCCATCAGAAAAATCTGTGTATATGTATCCATGCACATGTCCTGATCATCTGAGCCTCTGATCCACGTTGACATTCGGCCGACACGTTTCGGGTTTAGAGAACAAAGCTCGACGCGTGTACAGTCGCCTATGTTGTTCCTATTGCAGCAGCCAAGTACTCTAATGCTTCTTGCACACCTTTACATTTAAGTGTCTTGAGCTTTGGGACAGATCTCGGTTCATGGTGCAGTTCTTGATTTTGCGATGTTTCTTTCCAGTTCCTGCATAGTCTGCTGCATCTACTCTTGGTGCACGTCTGCAGAACATGAAATGAACCTCATCATGTGGATTTGCATAAAATTGGGGAGTCATAGAATCCGAAATGCAGGTTCTTGGGCAATACGAAATATGAGAGGACCCCTATTGCTTTTTCATCACGACGCTGCCCATGGCATGCAAGGTAGACCTAGTTTTGCAAAAATGCGATGCCTGCTTCACAAACTTGGCTTCAAAAGATCAAACCATAAAATCTAAGACCCACGTACCAATCCCAAAGGCCAAGCCCAAAGGGCCACCCGTGAAGCCTTAGCCTGGGCGCTGCTGTGTCATGGCCTCGTTTGTTCGCGTGAGGTCTCTGAGCGCTTCATAGGGCTTCCTTGTGAGCGTCATGGTGGGGATAGGCTTTGTAAACCAAGGCGTAATGCTAAGTTTAAGGTCGAAGTACCAGGCCGGACCATCCAGAGACTAGACGGCGTAAGAGTTGGGGGGTCGAGGGGTCTGCGAACATCCGGGTTTAGGAACTGTACGGCTGATGATTTGTGGAGTGTAGGGATCAGACCTAGGGCTTGAAACCCTATGCCCCGCTACATCAAGCAGGGCCCCGTTGGAACACTTCAGTTCCAGTATGCGACCAACTGTGACTCCAAACCCTAGACTTCCCTACGCCCCCAAACCCCTAGACCCTTTGACACTTACTTCGCACTTAAATTTCTCAGTCACACCTGATGCAGACCTGGCACTAAGTAGGAGATCAGGCTAAGGGATGCAGACGTTGGGCGGATCTGGGGCTTTGTGGATCTCTGGGGTTTAAGGCACGGGGGCTTTTTAGGGTTACTATGAACTGCTACCCTAGCAGCTAAATAGGAAGCACTCAACCCAAAACTAAATTCATGGCGCGAATTCAACACTTCCAGTCCTATACTCCAAGCCTAGGCACAAAACCCTGAAAAACTAAAATCTGAATCCGAGCACCGCAGAGGGCCTTATCACGAACCCCTAAGCCCATGATTGCTTTTGGGCTGACCGCTTTGAGGCTCCATGGCTTATGTGGTCTGGCCTCGGGGTGCGCTCTACTCTTGGTACAGGTCTGAGAGACTCAGCAGCAGAGCCGGGGCAAAAAACACATTTTCTCTAACTTCTCTTCAAAATCTCCAAGTTGCAGGAGCTTACTTTGCCGGAGGTTCGGAGCCCGGAGTGAGTCGCCATTAATCGCTTCCCTAGTATTTAACGACGCCCAAGCCCCACCCTGATATTGAGCAATCCAGGGCCTGGAAAGTTATTTAATATGGGGGCGGGGGGGGGTACTTAGCCTTTAAATCCGTTTAACTCCAAAGAACTCTGTATAATCGATAGAGAAACATAACCAACAAAGCAATTGCTTCGTTATATTAATCATTTAGTAGATGAAGAACTATCTGATTTGTTATATGATATATATATATATATAAATTTAATGGATTATGCCATTGAATAATCAACTACTTAACCCGTCATTCATTATTTGGTGCACCCTTTGAAAAGCAGTCTGCCCTTTGAGCAGTAATCTTCAGGGCTTTTAAGCCCCTGAACTTGTTCTTTAATATTAAGGGGTGTCTTTAATATTAGGGGAGGTGCTTACAAAGCGCCAAATCCTGTACATTAGCTTCCTTAATACTAAACCAAAAAGTCCGAAACCTACATCGTATCCTTGAATCCACAGCCTTAACCGTCCATCCAGGCGGCGGGTAGCCCTCGCGTCGGAGGATCGACTGGATGGCCTTTCCACATATTGGCACGGGCTTGGGGGTTAGGATGGTGGTGCGTGGCTTATAGGGGCTGGGGGATTGGGCACGTGGGGTTCAGAAATTCTGGCTTATAGCGCTAATGGTTTTTGGGTTTGGGATCACAAGTTTAGGGTTTAAGGTTTGGATCTTCGTATTACAGTGCAGGGCTTTCTTGGCTCGTTGGGCTGCGGGTTCAGGAGTTGGAGCTCCGAACTTAAGGAAAAAGTTGGCGTGGAACAGAGGGGTCAGGAATTATGAGTTGAAGTCTAGACAGTCTAGGTTTTTGGGTGTAGGGTTTCACGCTGAAAGTGTCGAGTTTAGGCTTTGGGGCTCAGGGAACTGATGGTGTGGGCTTTAGATCGCGGATTTGGGGTCGGGTTGTGGGCTTCGGGCTCAGGATTGAATACGCCAGGGACAGTTGTGCCAGCTTGCCCCAGCTTGCTCCAGCTTGCCCTGCTGCAGAACGCCAGAACGAACCTTAAAGCAACCGCCCTGCCCAAAGAGTAAACTAAGGGAGAGCTGCAGGGAGGGGCTCTGGGAATACTCACTGCGGGTTTTGGAACTACATCTACAACCCAAACCTGGCCTAAGACAGCCCTGACGACCTGATGGCTGGCTGTTTTTAGCCGAAGAGTAATCCCAAAAATTCCTCCACTCAACCATTCATCCCTAACTGAGCCTATCCCTGAACCATGTTCGCTAGGCCCTTCTTCTGTGACCCCAAACCCGCCAACAACGAGCCTCAGCAACTACCGCCCAGTTGCCTGCCAGGCAACCGCGCAGACGGGTTGAGATGTCAGGGGTTTGGAGCTGCGGGTGTAGCGCTCACAGGTTGTGGTGTGGGGCTTAGGGCTTAGGGGCTTTATGAGTTGAATGTGGGCTTGGGTGCCGGGATTGATGCACAGGAATCTGCAAGGCTTGATGAACTAGATTAGATTCTGCATGCCCGATGCCCAAGGCAAAATCACACTTGAAGGAGGGGACTCTTTCAACAATGCATGTCGCGCTTGAACTGGTGTCCATCCTTCTCTTAACGTGGGTAGAAGTCCTCGGACGAGGGCTCGCAGTAGTGCCTGTGCAACTGCAAGGAGTCATACTTCTAGATGCTTCCTACGACATGTACGTGTATACCGTATACACATATGTATATACTTGGGTTTACACCCGGGTGATGGGCTGCTGTTGCCAGACGGGCCAATGACTCCTCACAGAGAGGTTGCAAGACTTGGGAGGTCGCTTTGGGGTCCTCCCTCCCCTCTGTTTTGGAAATACCCCTGGAATCTATGGACCTGAGGCTCATGCAGGCACATACTAGGATATGGTAGCAAGCGCATGCCTAGACTAGACTCACTATATGTCCGACCGCGGTGATCGATGCAAACGGGAATGTTCGCTCGCCGGTTGTGAGGCGGTAATCATTCAGTCGTGGCTTACATCCGCCAATTAAAATACTTTCTGACAGTTTGGGCAATGTTTATGTTACGGATAACCCCACAAATTCCAGGCACCATCAGTAAGGATTTTCGGTCCAGGGTTCAGGGTGCATTCGGCTTTCTCTTGCGCTTGCAAGCTGAGCGGGGATGTGGAACTCCTGAATGCCAAGTTGAAAGCCCGAAGCTATCAAGTCTTCCTGTGAAGCTGAAGGCTGAGAATCTCAAGCTCTCAGCCTTCAAGCCTCAATCCACAAACCCTGAAGTCTTCAAGCCCTAAGTCGACCAACCCCGCATCCAAAACGGACTATCAAGATCTGGGCTTACAGTTAGGGATTGTATGCGGAGAATATTGGGTTCAGGGCTTAACTTTTTCAGATGCAGCATTATCGAAGGATCATGACAGGCTTGCATAGCCCTGAAGGTGCCAAGAAGCCAGGTGATAGGGGCCTTACCTATCCTACAGTCACAGGGACTACAGAATTTTAGGTTCTAGACCCGCACTGTTTGGGCATGCCACTTTCGGGATAGAAACTCCCGATCCAGGACTTCTATACCCCCTATACTATTATAACCTATCCACGCAAGCGACTGACCGGCCTTCCAGATCAGCCTCTACTGCTGCCTCAGGTCCAGGGGTTGAATGATTTTGACCTAGATGTAGGACCTAGGATATTAGGTGCTTTCCATAGGTTTGAGTTTTTGTCCACAGCCCTGACGGGTTTAGGGTCCTGGTCCCTGGATCCTGAACCCAACCTTCATCCCGAAGCTTGAAAATTCTTCGTAGTAGCTCCTTTTGGAGGACGGTGGAAACCAGGTACCGTCTATCTCCTCAAGGTCGTCCTTCACGGCTTTGCAATGTGGCCGACCAAAACTAGACCCGAACCTTTTGCCATGTTTCAGAACTCCTCAGGCTGCACAAAACAGATCTTTGACCTCAACGCTGTAAGCCCGATTGGGGCGCAGGGCTGACGCTGCATGCGTGACTCACCAAGAAAAGCACGTATGCGTCACAAACACTAAGAGGTAACCCCAAACCATAATTCCAAAACCCACAGCCTAAACCCGGTTCCCTAAACTGCAAGGCTTGAACTGTAAACCCTCATCCCTGAGTCCTGGAACACGAACCGCTACACCCCATCAGCTTCAAGATCCCCTAAAGCGGGCAAACGTGCGATCTGTATCCCCTAAACCCCGTGAGCCAAGGTGCCTTATTCACCAGAAGCTTGCCCAAGCCGCGCTGCATTGAGGCGAGAGCTATCTGCCTCAGTCAAGGGCTGGATTGGTGCTCTGTTTATGGGTGTCATAGGACTCGGGGGATTAGGATTTAGGCAAAGGGGGCGTGCGGCTCGAGAATAGCCCAGGACACTTTCCAAACATTCAGGACTTGTTTTAGTGGTTTAAGGCAAGCTACAAATTAGTACAGAGCGCTTTGTACAGGACTTGTTTGTGGGTTTTTGATTTCACCATGTCTGGGGGGTCAGGACATGGTCTTAGATTCAGGGCCAGCACACATCCTCACGGTCCGGGTTCATACCCCAAACCCTAGGTCTTGCTCCTAAAGCCCTGCTAGGTGTGAGGAGTTGCCTTCCAAAGTTGCTTGAACATGTTTGTGCGGAGTCCGCGATATTCTCTACGTCCCCATCCATGGGGCTTAACAGGACGTGCTGAAGACGAGTCTTAGGTTTAGGATGTGGGGCTCATCTGTTGTCACATCTTAGGCTAACTGAGGCTTATTGGTTTTTGGAGGTGCATTGTCTCGCTGATGTATTGGGTACTGCCCTGTACGGTAACAAGTGTCATATTCCAGGATACAGGAGCTTCCAAAACAATGTTCCCCTTGCATGCCCCAATATAAACTCAACAGTGTCTGGTCTTTGGTATTGGCCCACTATTGGCCCACTACTGAATAAGCATCCTCCCGCATAGATCTACCATCTGTAGGATCGACAAGGATTCTAACCGATGCCTATGTCCGAGTCTGGTTTGTATACCGCAAGTGACGCTTGAATGGTTGTTCTCTTTCCGATCGAGTTTTCGGGAGGAAAGTTCAATGCCCCTCTGTCCGGTCCAGGTGTCTCGTGAGACAGCTCTACTATCCCGTATGAGACCTCAATGCCTGTGACCTGCGAACAATCCTGATGAACTGAACTTAACTGGCTCCGTATGTATCCCCGTAATGGCAATGTGTCGGCTGTAAATCCTGAACAGAAAGAAACCTTGACGTAGTCCGTATCAAACAAGATCAATACTATTCCACAAGTTTACATGTTTTGCATGTCTGGACGTAATTTTTGTACACCTGTAAAAACCACAGTACACACATGTATGTATGTAGATGTAGATGCACTGCACTCTTATCACAAGCTCCAAGCAAACCCTGTGTGGCGATCCTCGTGTAATCCTTCTATATCATGAAGCGTACAACCATTCAAGGCCCCATCACCTGAACCACCCATCAATAAGGCCTCACACAGGTGTTACACAACCCTTCTTAGCCATAGGAAAGCTTTATGTTCCAGTACAGGTTGCATTGATTTCACAAATCACACTTATGTCATCCATGCATGGTCCCGGCTTGAGTACATGTTCCTTAGAATGCAGGAAGCCATTAATCCAGGCATTAAGGAGACAGACTAGGCGATCGAACTTGGCATGCAGACATTGAACTTCGATCTCCCAATCTGACTTTGAGGCCTCTATGGGTTCACATGAAGCGACTACAACATTGCTTACAGCATGAACAAGGCACCCTCAACACAACAATTTCGTTTCACTATAGCAAACTTGTGCAGCAAGATTTCTAGAATTGCGCTANNCCTCCACCCCCCCCCAAAAAAAAAACATCTAGATCTTTGGAAGGCGTTTGTCCGACTGAGAAAGGGAACACACTCTAATCCCTGAAATGTCAGGGTTCACGGGACTTGGGGCAAGACCTGATAAGTTCGGAACTCCTGAGTGACTGTAGGTGTAACCTCTGCCCCTAGACTTGATCTTGAACCTCCAATTGATGAGCTGTTGGAGCTCGGGCACGTGTGCGCGAGAGGGACTCCAACGTTCCGCAGAACCGTCGAGTCCTTGCAGTGTTGCCAGGACCAACTATTCTAACTCCTACACGTACCTTTGGGAATGAGTACACGTTAATATTGGGATGCTGTGCCTCTGGGCTTCTGGGTGTATTCAAAAGCTATTTTGGGGTTCGGAGTCATGGCCAAAGACTTGCACCTAGCACACTTCATAGTGGCATGCATTGAAGAAGTAGCCTCCCTCTCCATACAAGACCGCAGCCCTGCCAGCGGAATTCCAAATTATCTGAATCTCACACTTCCTCAGATGCCGCACCTGGTGCCACTACTGCTACTATCATCTACTATCCTTCTAGCTACCGCTGTAACTGCTACACATCTTGTCAAGCTTCCGTAAGATCGCGCTGAAGTCTGGAGATGGGGAGCTTCTGCGAGAGATGCTCGAACATGGCCTTTCTGGGTTTAACACTTCTAGGGCTGAAGGTTTAGGTTAACATGCTGTCAAGGACTTTGTTCTTGTGAGGAGGTTTGGGAAGTCCTTCAAAACGACTCAGAGTTACTGCAGGGTTCAGTGGGACTAGTATGCGTATTCAGCATAATTCCTAACGTCATGGCCCTTAACGTGGAGGTTTACACTTGGGCTTGGGCTGGTGCAGGTCCAGGACAGGGCAGCTTGGGTTGCAGGTTAAGAGTGAAGGTACCAGGCTTCGAGGGCCTGACTGGTTTGGGTTAGCGGTCCCTGGCTTGATGCAGGCAAGGTTTTCAACATCACCCAACCAGCAACATCCAAGTACTCAAGTCGGGCCAGGGCTCACGGCTTGGGATCTAGGGCATATGAAGTATAGGGTTTGCAAGGCCGATCTTTCAGTCGTCGCTTTGCAGGCTCTACTCCTTTGGGGAATCCCTCCATTCTTTCAATGCCGTATATATATATATATGACACAGGCAGGTGAAGCCAGCCTCGCGAGGTGCTGATACTGTGCAGATTCAACAAGTCCAATTGCCCCTTACCTGCAGTCTAGGGGATTTCCGTAGTACTTCACGCTTGGTACAAAACCATATCATCAGTCAATGGCCTCACCGGAAAACTTGAAACCCTGAAATGGAAGTTTAGGGAACGAACGGTGAACCCCAAAAGTTCATAATCTAGACTGCAGTCTGAGCGGCGTTTGCAAAGCCAAGGTTGCCCTCTGCGTTCTCGAAGTCAATGGGGTTGACCTCGACATTTCTGTGGATCAGGTGGTTTCTTAGATTATAGGTTTCTCAAATTCAGGCTTGGGGCGCTGTTTGGCCGTATGGTGTTATGTGCAGTCTTCTTTCATGATTCCCAGCACGTGGGCTCGGTATGCATCTTTGAAGGTTTCAATTCTTGTTAAACTTCGACCTGGCTGACGCGACCCCAACCCTAAGCCCTTCCGTGCCCCACACTCGGGCCTGCACAGGAATGTCCGCATCTCTGATGGCTTAGCGTGTGCATGCCTTCCAGCCCCACAAGGTTACCCTAGGCTGCCTTGCGTCCCAGCACCCGCTTAAACTCTATAGACAAATTATGTTGGGCCTGAGCGAGGGTTTATTTAGGGTTTAAGGATGGTGGATAAACGCGGAGACCGTGCTGGCTCTCACTGTGACCCTAAACTTTAGGTCCTGAAGCCGAACCATTCGGCTACCTCCTCCCATTCTGTAGGCTTCGGGTTCCCAGCATGTACATCACAAACTCATGGCCTCGCCCGTCAGGCTGCCTACACCTAGACCCTCTCAATGCACTCGTTACTTGCAGCTTTTTAGTGCCTAAGCGCAAAACCTGAATCCTGAATCCTGAATCCCAAATCCCAAAGCCGGAGCCACACCAAGCAAGACAGCTCCCTGCTGGAGTGACCCGCGCCTTGTGCGGCATCGCACTGGAGCCGACTTCCCCAGCGACAATCTTCTGCTTAAAGTACCTTTCTAGGGCCGAGTCTGGGCTAAAGACATCCTAGATGGCAAAATATGCGAGCATGCTGAAGCGCATGTTCATGCTCTGGCAAGCCCCAAATCAAGATCCACGGTATCATTGAGAAGTAGTCAAGAATCGGCCTTTCGACAGGGCCCTTACGTTGACAAGATATTTTAACGGAATCTGAGAGACAGCAGGCGCCTCCAGACATCAATAGGTTGAGACTTCCGGGCTGAAGCTTCAGCATTTTGGGTCCAAACTGAACCCCGCTATGCAGCTGGCCAAAGCATTGGGTTCGTCAGGAGCAGATACTTCAAAGGTTCGTGGACAAAGCTGCCACAATGAAATCAGAACGCAAAATGAGATATCAAATTACCTAGACCCTCCAACAACAATTGGAATAAAAATCCACGTTTAGGAACTGTTGCACCCGAACCAAGAACTTGGAGGGTTGTGTTAGCTAAGGCAGGGGGCAATTTTGAAGTATCATCTTTGATTTGTCCCGGAAGCCCTCGCAAGACCACGAAACCAGAGCTAACTAAACCTAGACAATGCAGAATGTGCAGCTGCAGTCAGGGGGCTCCATAGAGACGTACATCCACACGTCCCGGCACATGTCGGTGAGGATGGTGTTTAGTCTCTTGATGGCGTCCTGGGCTCCAAAACCCCCAAAGCCCAAAGCTTACAGTCCAGGCTCTTGGCCCCTAATCCGTAATCCTCACATCCCGGGCTCTCAACCCTACGGGCCAAAGCCATGGTTTTCCTTCACAAGAGCCTTCCATAAACTAAGGCCCTCCCTCCGCGATAAGCACAAATTTAAGCTCATAACGATTGGAAGCAAAGACAGAGACTCAGAGACACCCAACGTTTGAAGCTCTACAAGAATGTCTGAAACTCTACCAAACAGCTTGTCAGCTTTCCTACTACCCTAGACACTGTGACTGTTCGGACTGCTGAACCGTACGTCTCAAACCCGAAGCCCTTAAAGGCACATAATTATGGGATTTTATAGGCAGGAGATATTGTTTAAAGGGAGCACAGGCTAGAATCCCACATGCTCCAAAATTCTGGCACCCGACCGGTAAACTTGTCAAATGCGTCTATGTTGGTGTTGTGCCTGAAGCTTGCCACAAACAACATCATGTCAGGCGCTAGAAGGCCACATGAATGTCGCCCCCTGTTTGGCCCTCCAAGCCAAAACTCTGAAACCGAATACCTCAATCCAAAGCCTTGGACATGACCTTTGAGGGCGGCACGAAGATTGCACCCATGTTGTCGTAGTGCTCGATCTGCGTTGTGTACCTTACGTTCTACTGCACCCACGTCAAGAATGCCCTGGAGCTGCTCAGTAAAATTTAAGTACGAAGTCCCACAACTTCCCTTGTAGAATCTGTGCTTTGAACAAGCACTGGCTTTAAGATCCGTATTGGTCGAAGGTAGCATTGAGGTTGCATTCGCACCTCGAAACCTAGATGCGAGGATCTACGCAGGCTTGGAACTGGACATCCGGACAGGAGTACACACCAACATTGGACCTGTATTATGGATGGTAATCCTGTTTGTAACATGCTACCCGTATCTCCATCTTCTAGATATACGGGCTTACTGGGCTCTATAGATGTATTCCAATCTACCTGGATGGGAAGATATTGCTTGCAAAGTCTGAGGCCTTCATCTGGTCAGGACATGACACCAAATATCTATAACTCTGGACCTTTGAGCTATAGTCTTGAAAGCAGCGAGTGCGAGTGCTAGTAGTTACTACGTAATTCTACTACTATACTGCTACCAATACTGTTACCAAACCATACTGCTACTGCTACCGCTACTGGCGCTAGAACCAGACCTTCTACTCCTGTTACTGCAAAGTGGCGCCCAGAAGGGGTATTCTGCCGAGAGGAAACCGAATTTCATGCATCTGCTTCGCTGCGTAGGATCAATGGTTCTTGTCTCCAGGGCTTCGGGCGTTACAGCTTTCTCGAGAGAAGGGACAATTGACCTGAGCGTCTAATCAGCCACGGGCCATTCCGTCCTGAAGAGCACGCTTGCAACCTCTTAGTTACCCCAAAGCGATGATACCGATAGACGCAACCATTAGAGTTGGTTCCCTCTTGACAAGCGCCCGCCCTACTCTTTGCACGTTATGGTTCAGGGATGATTTAGGATGGGTTCCTCGAGGACCTGACAAGAGCTGTTGGTGGATGCGGTGACCTGAGCTCAGAGTCCAAATCTCTAAGTCTTCAGCCCAAACCCCCAAACCCTTCTGACCCTAACCCTGAGCTCTGATGACTCAACCCCCTAAGCCTACATGTATGTATAAATATATATGAGTATATGGCATACCTCATAGACATGTGCTAGATCCTTCTCTTAAGGTCCAAGATGCTGCTGCCTGGACAGGCCAAGGCTCTTGCTGCAGAAGTCGTTGGCAAAGGTTCGCCAATCCTTGAGGTTTCTGGTGTAGTACGTGATTGGTCTAAAATGTTGGATTTAGGGATTCAGGCGCGGGGTACAGGTTGTGTTCAGTGTTGGGGATGGCGTGGGTCCGAGATGGGCTATTCTGTTCGCAGCTACTGCTGCGTGCTGACCTGCACAATGCTGTACTCCAAAGCTGATGCCGGAGGCTGTCTGGCCCTGATTCCTTTGTCACGTGTTGCGCATCACCTTCTCGGACTTGGACTTTGGCTTTCCTTTTTTTGCTGCTGTGCCAGGCCACGGAAGGATTGCACCCAGGCCTTTTGGCAAAGGCTTGTGGGAGCCGGAACGGCCACTCACGGGCGTAGCATTGCGTACCCTCTGCTGGGTACGTATTCGATGGTTTTGAGATGACAGGCCGTCCTCAGCTATCACGCGAGGTTCTCATTCCACGACTCCCATCTGAAAGACAGTGGTGGCAGCAGACGGGCCTGTAACAACAACGAAGGAAAGAGCAACGCCAGCAAGGCCTTACCAGCGTACAACCAGCAGAAACCCTAAGAAATTAAGAGCCCTGAAGTTAGCAACCAGTAGTACCAATGTCACCACTTAGCGAACATGAGTGATTGCTGATGCGATTGCTTTTCCGTCCCCGCCTGCTTCTGCGACTTCGACCACAAAGCTTTGTGACTCTTCTATTGACTCTGTTGCGTTCAGCCCGGAAACTCACACGCCCTAAGCCCCAGATCCTGCACCCTAGAAACACTGAGGCCTTGAAACTCCAAATCCCAAGGCCCTGCACTCTATAGCTCGCAAGCCCGCAGGCCAGAAACCCAAAACCTGTACTTCGCAGTGCGAGACTCAATGTCAGGGAAGGTCACCAGGTGGGCATTCCTCTGTGAAACGCAGGTGCAACAAATACTTGAAGGTCTTCAAGTTTGGGCTTTCAGGATTTCAAGTCAGTGAGGGTGAGGTTGAGCAGTTAAGGGGCTTGACATGATAAACAATCATGTGGTCATGGTAGAACCCAAGAGCTGTCATAGGGCCCCTGAGGTAGGGGCCACCACATCCTGTTTGTTGCCTCAAAATTCTTAGGCGCAAAGACCACAAGCTCCAGATCCCAAACCCTAGAATAAAGCAGACCCTCCAATCCCCAGATTTGAGGGTGTATCAACATGGGGGGCGGCACCACAAGGAGCCCTAGGGATGTGTTCTTGCGAGAACTGTATGGAGCGGAGCTCTACTGGATCCCTGCTTTGACAATTCCCATGAACCATCAAAAACGGGGGGTCTTGGGCTTTGCGGATCGAAACGAATTCCGAGTCCGGGGATATTCAAGCACTGGGTACTTCTCTATGTTCTAGTTGCCACAGATAGGGCCCCGCAACCACTTCAGATGGCCTCATTACCGCAATCGTTTGGAGAAGCTGCCTTTTGATTTACTGCTTGGATCTGTGGAAACCTAAAACTGGGAAGGTATTCACCTCCTTAACCATAATTTCAGCTTGGAAGTTTGTAATCCGAAAGCTTACGCTGACCCAACAACCTAGCACGAGCTTAAATTGCTGTATTAATACTGTATTAAGCTAAGGGTTGTTGTTGTTTGCTGGTTTGGCCTAGCTGCATGTTGCCAGTGGCTCCACCAAACTTGCAACTGTGCGGCACCTGCAGCCAGCGGTCAGCGGGAAAAACAAAGTGTCCTGGCTTCCTTTACAAGACTCTTCGGCCCCAACATACTCGTACAACCGATTCCGGCCCTGGTTCCTGAGGTGGGGAAGTTTGAGCCTGGTGACGGACTGAATATCATCCCTCACCCGAAGTAGTAGATGATGTAGCATTGCATACCGCCTGTTCCAGGTTTGTTTTTTCTGCTAAAACTGCTAGAGTTCACAGGTTGGGCTTAGGCTGAAGCTTTGGACCCCAGGATTTTCAAGCTAAAGTAGTCGGGCCTTCCGAATGCACATAGGCTTAGGGTTGAGCAAGCAGACCTTTGGCGGAGTTGGGTCCAACGCGTTGTCTCAATGCTCTTCATCAAGTGCAAAGGCTTGTGGCGGTCAGCGATTTGCTGTAGCCCATCCATGTGATTGTCTTTTAGGGTTGGGCTGACTCGGCTACAGTTTCAATGAAGTGGGCATGTCTAGAGTCATAGATCCGTTTTCTTTGGGCTCGGTTCTGAATAGCTTCATGAAACATAAACGGTCGTGGAACCCCTGCAATCTGTCAACCTCATTTGACTATCCAATAGCCGTGAATCATTCCAGGAATTGCTGAGATTGTACGGAGCACGCTGGGTTGAATCAACGTTTTTCACGAACAGATGTGAAGGACTTAAAGCGGACGATGTGAGTTTGGCACCAAGGACCAGAGACCAACCCGGCATCCTAAACCCCTTGAATCCCTACAACCGAATGTCCGAAACCCTCAACTCCTAGACTAAAACTCGAAGTAACGGAGCAAAGCACAGGCGGCCTGCTTCAACAGATCGAGTTGCGCTTCGATCCTCTCAATGAAGACCTGAAAACATGGGGCTTACGTTGGATGTCCCTCGAAAAGGGCTAGGGGCTATAATAAGAGGGTCATGTAACGATACATTCGTATGTATGTATGTACGTATGTATGTATGTATGTATGCATGCATGCATGCAAGGTTCAGCGCTTAAAGTATCAGATGTCGGGGCTCGGAGGCGTGCAACCGAAACTTTGAAGCATGAGCCCGAAAAAAAATGCAGAACGCAGAGCGCTAGAACTTCAGCCTCGAACCTTCAACTGCGAACCTTTCAAAAGTAGGTAGTTCTCAAAGGGAAGGTTGCCCGGATGTGACCTCAATGGCTTCAGCGGTCCATAGATGCGTCTTCGGCACAACCTCTTGCAACCTCTCAGTCTCTGAGCCCAGCGCAATTCTAGGGAAGAACTGTCAACTCTGAGCCAAGGTTTCTCATTCAAGGCTTGTACCCCAACTAGAGTGACTAGAGCCAGTGCCCGGTTTGCACAGCTCATGTATGCTGATAGGTATCCATTTTGATGATCATAAAATCCGTGGACCAAAGCACTTGAGATCCCAATGCAAAAGCAAGCCTTGGACGATGGGCTAAAAGCAATCTTTACTCTCAGACCTCCGACTTCAGGCCAAGCCTCAACCTACAACTCTTGCACGCTCTCCTTCGAGGCTGCGAAAAAGCACTAGCTAAGAGCTTGCTCAAATCACCGAGCCCACCCTGTATATCACGACATCATGCTTGGCAGCTTCAACCCAAAGACGTAATCGGAAATATGAGAAAAGTACACTGAGTAGGGGCCACTGGCCTTCCAGGTACGTAAAGCTTTGGGGCCTTGAACTCCTTGGCCAAGTTTGTGGGCGAAGCCGGCTGTCCGTGGGTTTTGGCCTTAGCGCAGCATGGGTTTTAGGGTTCTGGGCCGTTGTTAGGGCTAGGGCTGCGAGATTCCCACTTTGTGGGGGCCTGGGGCGAAGGATGTTTTGCTATGGCATGTGGGGCTTAGTAGCGTAAAGTGCCAGCGTCAGTGCTTAGGAATTCAGAAGAAACGCATAATGTTTGGGGTGTAGGCTGATGAGCTCAGAACATGATATGGGATCTTCCCAAGCGATCGGTATTGCACCAGTTTAAGGACAGCTCTTATCAGGTCATCTAAGGATTCTGAAGGCTCCTGCAAGAAGCTCCTGCGCTGGACTCAATCGAGGCTTCAGCGGTGGTGCCTACTGTGCCTGCATTTCATTAAGACTGGCTTTGTGGTGAGGACCTCGTAAGAAAGGCCGATTGGGTACAAAGCAACGAGCCCAAAACCCGATACCGCGCAGCTTGAACCCGAAAGCATCTCAAGACTCAAGGTTTGAGCCTCAGTGTGAATGCTAGAGGCATGGGGCCTGCCTCACCAAACAATCTAAACTTCGGGAACCCAACGTCTATCCAGGAACCTGGTTGGCCCAAAAGCTTTTTTGCTACTTGGACCCTCAACGCAAGGCCTTGGAGATCGGAGCTTCAGGGTCGGGTGTCTGGGCACGAGGTCTTCTCAAGGATGCCTCTACGAAAATCAAGAATGTACAGGGTATACAGACGGATAGTTGGACGACCTAATGGATTATATATGGGCTATTTGCAATTCTTGCAAATGGTCCCTATAGTTTATGCCAGGTGGGGCGCCTAATCCTCAACAACTCCAAACACATCTCTGGGAGTCCTAGGGTCCTAGGGGGTAACCTCGCCGTCTTATAAAACTCGCATATCTGCAGGCACGCAGCCAGCATCGGCATATCCCACTCAGGCAGCTTGCCTCCGCTACAGAACCAGAGGACTTCAAGCCTTTGGGAGAGGAATATGCCATAGATCATATGCAGGCACCGCTATGATTCAACCTCTACTCCTTCGTCAGGGGCTTATGCAGTTTCTGGGCAAGCTTGGCTACGCACCTGACACCCCAAGCTTCATAATCAGGAACGTCGCTTATTAAAATAGCAGATCGACATCATGAGAACGCGTTTTGGGGGTCTACAGCTCACTGCTCCTCCTAGCGGAATCCCTAGAGCATTGGAAAATGTATTGTCAAAAGGGGGTTTAGGGTTTTCTGCTTCAAGGTCTTTTTGGCTTGGCTTAGCCAACTCCATTCATGAAAGTGAACTACAGCCTGCACTCAAACTCTAAGGATCCTACTGCATTGTGCGCAATGGACTTTAAGCCCTGGATCCCACATCCTATAGCAAAGCTTCTGAAGCCGAAATGTCAGCGAAATTTCGTCTAGGACTCTAGATTCCTATTTGTGATGTACATCGGCACTTTCAAACGCATGAACAAACAAGAACTTACTTGCAACACCGGGAAACCTACATCCCGAACTCCCCCTGGAGTACTAGAGGCCCACCTTAAAGCTTAGTGATCCACTTCAGCCCTCAAGGGGCACCCCAACAGGATTTGTTGAAAATTGCTGGCTCCTCAAAACTTGAACTGAGCTCTACTCACACACTGCCATTTCAAGATCTGGGGCCACGTCAACATGGAGCGCTGCTACCTACTTGCAATTGTACTTCTAGCCACATTATGTATATCCATACGTGGGGAACTTGTGGGACTGGCAGTTGGGCTGCCCTGAAGGTTATGACTAGGTCTAGATTATGACTTTCTGCAAGAGACGCATCAAATATCTGGGTTCTCTTTGCTCAGGCTTGCCTGGCAAGAGTTCATGTTAGGACGCGGAGAAGGTCCTACACTGGAAGATTGAAGTGACATATTACTTTATCTATAACCATTTCAAAGCCCCAAGCCTCAAATCTCTAAACCCTGAACCTGCACTTCTGCAGGGTTTGGATTCAAGTCGAAGTCGGCCTCGAATGGTCTCCACCAGGGCCTCCATGGATGGGATGTAACCTCGAAGTTTCAAGCATTTTGGGGTCGTCACTCCAATTTTTTCTACCACCTGAACGCGATATCAAGCAACCTATGGGACGTGTCTGCTTAACCTTGAGCAAGGCAAGATGCCAGGTTGCGCTGGTTTAAGGCTTTGGTCAGTTTGGGTGTATGGGTTGAAGACGATGACATGCCAAATTTCACTGCACATTGGACTCTTTCAACTTCTGCCAAATGTCCTGTCAGTGTCGTCCAAGCAGATCAAAACTGCTGAAGCTCAAGGGTTATCCAAGAAATCCCGAAACTCGAATTGCCTGGACAGGCTGACAGGTTCTATTTCCCATGCGCGTGATCTTCAAGACCTGCAGCTCATAACCTAGCCTCGAACAGGAGCTGCAGGAACCCGCAAGGGAAGTGCAGAATTGATCAGCCTTTTACAATCTGTGGGGCTTACTGGCGCAGTGCAGTTCATAGAGTTCATAGAACGGCAACTTACAAGCAAACTTGAAAACACCTTCCTGGCGGTAAAATGCTGCTGTTCCCCCGGCAAAGACCCCCAGGGATGACTGGGATTCCCTGATGGTTAGCAAGAATGGTGAGGCACATAATGAGACCTGTTGCCTTATAAAGGGTCTAGGGACTGCTGTCTAGGCAACCTTCTGAATACAAAATTATACACCCTAGACTATTCTGGAGCAAGCCCGATCCCCCAACTTACAGAATCTTCTATCAATCCGTAGCAGACCACGGACGTCAAGCAGTGGGATTTTGGTGTCTGAAGCATGGGGAATCTAGGGGGCAACATACGAGACCAGTACCTGGGCAACAAGACAAACCTACACCTTCAACCCAGGACCCAAAAGCTGATCAAACCCTAAGCCAAATGTGTTTTAGGGCGAGTCGCTTCTGTGAATGGCATCCCTGAGCAACATCGGCGTGGCCGTGTTGTTGATATCCTCTCTGCGGACCAATCTGGAGGGAAGTGACTTGAACCGTACCTACGTAACAGAATGTCCCTGTTGCATCAAAACAGACGGATTAAGAAAGCTTGTTGCGGATGCCCTGCTTCATTGTGTCTGCCGGAACGGGTTTGCTGATAGTCGCTGAAACTTTCGAGCTTGTTCATGAAGTCCATGTGTTAGACACATCACAAGAGACCTTCCTCCTGTATGATTTAGCCTGGGGCGTCCCTTTTCCAGGCACAAAACTGCAAGCATGGGTGTTTCCATAAACAGGGGTCTCCCCATCTATATCCCATCTTTTTGTCATCCACCATGCTGGCGGCCCCATAATAGGACCAGTGCTCTGGACAAATGCCCTACGAACTTCAGTACTGTTCATACAGTCTCCACTATCCCACTTGCTTTTAAATCAGAAGCCCGTGAACCCATGAAACCCTGAAACAGTTAGGGTTGAGTCACGGCTTCGAGATTGGGGTTTAGGCTCTGGGGATAAAAATATGGGGATAAGGTTAGACGTTCACGTGCATTGAGGGTTCAAGGCTGATGGCTTACAAACAACATGAAACCGACTCTGACACAGCTGAACCCCGCGGCACGAACACCCTCCAAGCCTTGTCAACAAGCAGTACCCTGCCCCGAAATGGACGTAGTGATAAATGTCGCTATACAGCGTCAGAACAGTATTGCAGAACAACTCAATGTTTAGAAGCTCAGACGCAACACATGTCTCCTGGCTAGTCAGCGCAAAGTGCACCCATTCCTGCGCAAAGTTACAGGTTTGGGGATTTGGGGATCCGGGTGCAAGGCTCCACACGGCGTGTGGTCGGGCCTTGAAGCCCAAGCCATGAAATGCTTTTAGTTTGATCAGGGCATGAGCCTTTCGATCACATTTGGAAATCTAATCAAGAATGCCGCTTGCGCCTGCCGATCTTCCCCATGATTCACATCATTATCCTGTTGCTCGCTCCTTCATTCCGTGCTGACTAATCAGGGGCTCCCAAGAGGGCACTTCGTAGGGCAGGCGAAAAGGTTGAGGGGGACGGCGAGAAGTGTTTTTCTTCAAGTTTCACACGAAGCATTCACACGGTCTGTCTATGTACTCTGCTCCCCCGAAGCTTTGTCCAAGTCCCTATAGACCCTCAAAACCAAACAGACTAACCTTTGTAATGGCCAAGGCTCCTACTAAGATCCTCCTATACATTTCCTGCAACCCCCGTAAACGCTAATCTCCAAACTTCTGAAGGCGTGGACTCCTGACACCTCCTCCGAAACAACGAAGCCAGGCTACAGACAGAAAAAGCTACACTCCGAATCCCCAACCTTCAGGCCTAAACCTTTGCATCACCTTTTCATGTTTTGCAAATAGTAAAAAACCCAAGGCTTGACCTGAAACCCTCCTTGTACTTTTCCAAGCCCAGCTCGTCGAAGCGCTTCTTGATGAAGTACTCGACGGCCTGGTGCAATTGAGGTTGATGCTTGATTATAAGGCTTATGGTCAGGGGTTTGGGTGTCTATACGCATACGCCTAGGGAACAGGGTTCAGGTTCTGCGTGAGAACCATCACGAAACGTGACTGTTGCAGCTTGATTCATGGACGGTTTCTTGACTTGAGGTCAGGCTTAGGATTCAGGTGTACATGGTGCTGTTTGGGGTTAGCGCCACCCGAGTGGTGCAACGAGATAGGAGATTCAAGAATTGCGTTCCTTCATGCGCCGCCGGTATGTAGTTCTACTCAGAGTGCCTCCGCAATCTTCCCTCGGTTGTATTGGTGCCTGGATTAGGTTGAATGCCGCTTCATGATTAGTGATTAATCTAAGCCTTGGTGGTGTTGTCTGCAAAACTGCGGGCGATGTGCCTTAATTCTTCTGCTGACGCTGCCAGCATCTTTAGTCTTGGGGTCTTTTTCCGCTTTGGGCTGAGACTTCAAAGTTTAGGTTTGACGGTCTGCTATCTGGGTTCAAGTGACAGCTGCGGAAATTCGTCGTCTCCATCTGCATAGGGAAAGGGGCGAGCTCAGAGACAGTGCATATTTGGATTGTGGCCAGCATGCACTGGCGAGTGGTTGTAACGTTTGCTGATTGGTACAAACCCTTCAAACGCCCAGCTAGGCGCCGCGAATGCCCCTGAATCTTGCTACCATCCGCCTAAGTTGGCTAGCCACCATCGTGGGCTCTTGGTCTCCGACTGGTGGGCACAGCAATACATCCCCTCCCTCTTTAACGGCCTTGGTGGTCTTGTCATGTCTCAGGGTGACAGGCTCTCACCAAACTGGACGGTAATCCACACCCCTTAAATTGACAACCCAAACCTTTACGGAAAAGCCTGTCATCGGACTCGGCAACCTTGGACGAATTTTGGTACCTTGGTCCCCAAGTACTTTAGTGCCTATACATATACACTCTAGAAGTACATACACCTTTGGGCTAGTCCTGCAGACTCCAAGGAGGCACCTTCACATCGTGGTTGGTGACCTTCCGCGTCAGCTTGGGCTTTAAGATCGCATATAGGGTTGAGGGCTCGGCTTACGCTGCTTGAGGGACCAGGGCAAGTCTTATCTACCCAGTCAAGAGATTCATGTGTAGTTCAGTCTCGTCCCTGATGCTGTAGGCATACTCGCCTGAGACACATGCCTAAGTATGCCTATGCAAGGCACCCAACTTTCCAGTTGAAGTCTTTGGTACAGTAGGTCTGCCAGCAACGCCTGGCTGGAAGCTGCGGGGGCACGTTCCTACTTAGTTGGCTCCTCGCAATCTGCAACTCTCTCCCACACAGACATGGAGTCCACAAGAGACTGATGAAGACTATCCTCTTCTTCGTGGGGGCTACTCAGGGTTCCATGTTAACTTGGGGAAGTGGAGTCCCCAAATGATCAACAGCGCTAAGCGCACAGTGACCTTGAGGAAGAAAATAGCACAAACCATACAGTCCTGAACTCTAAACTCTACACCCCCCCCGACTCAAGCCTCAAACCCCAGGCCCTAAGCGCCAAGCTCTAAACCCTCAATCCTAAACCGTAATCGCAACATTGACGCAGCTGCATCATCATGAACTGAAATGTGGAACCAGGGAGGTATTGTAATTTGCAGCAATGTCTGGGGTTCAGGGTCTTGGCTTGGGATGAGGGTTCGAGGTCTCGGGTTTTGGGTTACATTTGAAAAGACTGCAAAGGTCTCAATCACCACGACTCGGCCTGAGAATCCCAAAGTAAGCGCAGTCTGAAATAAGTGTATATACAGACTTCAGAGTGGTAGGAATTAAGAAGCTGAGCTTCTAGACTCATCTGGTCTATGCTGACAGGCTCAGGAATCGATGCTTAGGGCGTAAAGGAAGCACAACAGTCTCCAAATCTTCTGCAACACAAATGGGGTTTCTCAGTGGTTTATGAGGCCTGTGCGGAATCCCCCAGAAGCTTTGGCTAGGTATGAGCTTTCTCCAAAGTTGCGACCCAAAACCGCCAAGCCTGGAGTAAGCCCGCAGGACCCAAACAATCAAGCCAATTCTTCTCGGCATGCCTTCTCCGTGTCTTTGATCTCCTTGGCATCCTGATAACTTGCTTCGAGGTTATGTTCTGCCTTAGATCGAGGATGGGATGTGGGGAATAGAGCAAGGCGTTCAGCATTAAAGGCTCCGGGGACACAGTTGGGGAGTTACAGTGGCTAAGGTTGCAGGGCACAACTGTCTACGAGGTCAAGGAACTGGGCTTTGGCATGAAGGTGTAGGTATTAGTTTGGGCAAAGGCAACAAACACTAAAAGGAATTACAGGCAGTCTTTGGGCTAGTGAGCCCTGACCCCAAACGCGAAGTCCAAAGCATGCAAACTCCCCTGAGCCTATACGAAATCCTTAACCACAAGCCCTCAAACTCACACAATTTATCCCGAAGCCCTGCAGCCCCAAAAAAACTCAAACCCCATATCCCGGTGCCTCGACAGTAAGCTTTGCCGGGATAGCTCGTAGCTTCTCGTCGGTGCCTCCGTGCCAGGTTTGAAATTCGAGCTTTCGGGCTTGCGAGCTTACAGGCTTGGGGTGTTAGGACTCAGGGCTTAGGATTTGGAATTGCTCATGGCATGTAGGAGGAAAAGAGTTGCTTGTCATGTGCACAAGAACAATGTTGGGGGGCTCAAGGGAGTCTAGGGACATGAATATATGCGCATACACAAAGAAAATTATGAGCGATAATCGCATTGCTTAGGGGCCTGAATATAGCAGTCTTCGATGCCGCAGAGTTGTCACTTCCTTGATGGTGAGCGAGAGCGTAGCCTGTTTCATCTATGGAGAGACTATCTCGACGTGATGCATCACAGGCTTCACAATGCCTGCTGGGCCGCAGCTGGAGGATATAGGACGCCCCATGTGTCAGGGTCAAGGTTCAGGGTCTGGAGCACTGGAATTGTTTACCCTCAGCCCTGAACCCTGAGCCGTGTCCCGAACCTCAAGCCTTAGGATTCAGAGGATGTCTCATTCTCGTACTTCAGTTTTTGAGCAAAGGCCGTCGCAACCTACGAGGTCTACAGCGTGGACGCCGAGCACCCTGAACTGAAAAACTCAGTCGTGCTAATCCCCGGCCCTTGACGCTGTTGTACTGAGCGGCGGCTACTGCTGCTGCTGCCGCTGCTGTTCTTGTGGTTGTGGTTGTGGTTGTTGTTGTTGTTGTTGTTGTGGTGGTGGTGGTGGCGGCGGCGGCGGCGGTGGTGGTGGTGGTGGCGGCGTGGTCGTGGTCGTCGTCGTCGTGACTTTCCTAGGTCGTCCCGTTTCTGTCGTTTTGCAAGCACGTGTGTTGTGT